>JAQZBX010025954.1:0-29223 GCA_029593785.1 Cabassous unicinctus | reverse complement strand
TCCAAAGTTCTGTGGTTCTGGGGCTGACAGCGCACTAGGGCAGGAGAAAAGAGACCCCAGCCACTCACTTCTATTTGGAAAATCATAAAATATCTTTTTTTTAAGCAAGCGGGGTATGATAGTGCCTATCTCAGAGAAATGCTACAAAGAATAATTGACTATCTCTTTCCCCATAAACAAAGGGCAGATTTTAATGAACTAGACAGCTTCAAGGTGCAATTACCAAATACTGAAGATCTGGGTTCAATCTCTGCTTCTGTCAAGCACAAATTACAGGACTTTAGACAATTCATTTAATATCTATTTGTTTCCTCATCTGTACACCCGAGGGATTTTATTTGGTGATCTAAACCTTTAAAATCTAAAAACTAAAAAATTCTCAGTTATTTTGTATGAAATGCAGATGAAATCTGCATGGGGAAAGATCTAAATATGTCAGAAAAAAAACAACAACAAATGCTTACTATTATAATTCAAGCACAGTCTGTCTTAGAAAGCAAGTCAGATATTTTCACATATGCTTGAGCATGACAGAGAAAATAAATCTGCAATTCTTAAGATTATTATAAATATGTATAAAATCGATTTGTTCAAGAGCCTTTCCATTTTATTGCATAGATTTGCTGGGACATTTTGAATATATATAGTTCATGTGGAAATTATTTAAAATCATAGGGTAGAGCGTTGTCAAATTGACATAGTTTTTATCTCTGCTGAGAAGATAGGGTATGAGTTATACGACTTCTATAGACCACTATATATCCCAGGAATATATGTGTAATTGGTTTTAACAGTGTTTGAACAGCACATGGTTTCAGTATAGAGTAGGTAAAATTTAACTCCAGAAATACATATGCAATTTTTTTTTTTTAATTTTAAAGAAAAGCACTTGAGGAAAGTCAAAAATAAACCCAGAGTTACTATAAACAAGGTAGAAAGAGACTCATCACAGGGAAAAGTCAGACTCATTAGAGAAGGTAATTATTACCTCTGACTTACAGAACTGTGTGCTGCTTTAACTTAAGGTTCTTAACGAGGCATTTCATTGTATGTCCTTAACTGAGGGATTTAAGAAGTCAGCCTTCCTTCCAAAGTCAAGGTCAATGGGGGCTCTAAGTCTGAGAGGTTTGCCAGCAGAAGATATTTCCAGAAAGAATAGTTAGGGATATTAAACACATATACACTAGCACAATTTCAAAACAGATTATCTGGGAAGTGGGTGTGGCTCAATGGATAGAGGCCCCGTTTACCATGTGTGAGGCCCCAGGTTCGCTTCCCGAGGCCTCCTTGTGAGGGCAGGCTGGCCCGCGCGGGGTGGTGGGCTGATGCAGCAGGACCTCACAGCAACGGGGAGATAAACAGACACAGAAGAAACACAGCAAATGGACACAGCAAACACAAGCAGCAAGGGGGGGGATAAATAGATAAATAAATCTTTAAAAAAAACAAAAACAAAAACAAAAACCAGATTATCTATGTGTTGACGTCCCATACAAGCCACATGCATACAAATGGAAAATGTAAACTTTGCTATATGCTAATGATATGTTAATGAATTTCCCAGTTAGGTAGATGACAGGAGCCTGGTCTTTGTTCTTTTTCTGATAAAATCGTGGATGGGCTTGGATAAACATTTTAAGAGAAAGTGGCAAACATTTTACATTTATTCCATTTTATTGGTTTCTTTTTATTTCAATTCCCCTTCTCAATAAATTTCTTCTTTTTTTCCCTATACTGCATTGCTTATGGGATTCAGGGTGTACTTTAATTTAAGAGCTAAGCATACTCTTGTCCTCTCACAAGATTGAGAATTTGTCTTGATAACAAAAGTGAACTCTTTATAACTCATTTCTAAGCAGTTGCTTTATCAAAATGTCTATTTTGAAACCAGTATCAACTTCTTCTCATACTTACATATTCATAAATTTGTTATGTTTGGAGGAAAATTAATTGGTTTTCAGTGTCTGAAATACATGTAGTTTCAAATATGTTTTATGGGCTTCTGCTTTTCAATAAAAACCCCTCTTCAAACCACAGTGCTATTATAAGAATGAAGTAGGGTTATTGCTCAAATCTAAAGTTTATGCTCTAACTCTTTTCCCAAGCATATACCTAAATTCTGAACTCTATAGCCCATTAACATGATTTCCCTAAGGATTTTAACCTGTTCCATCTAAGAGTAAGTGATAGTGTGGCAATTTTGTAAACTCATTTTCTCTATCAGCAAAGCAGAAATGTCTGCTGAGTGTCCAAGAGATAGAATAGTCCAAGACGGAATCTATGATCTTTACCTACTATAGAGAAAAAAAGTCTAAATTTTTCTAAACTCTAGCATATGAGAGCATTTGAGTGTGACCCATGGTGTTACTACCTGGTTAAAATCCATTTGTAGTTAAATTACAAAGTCCTATTGTTATCACATGCACCTCACGCTAGGATTTTCAAGGGTGAATCATGCCCTTGGTCAAATGTGCTCCAAGCTCAAATATGCTGTGACATGAGCTGTTATGTCAGTGCCTGATGCTGATCTAGGCTTCGTCAATTTCTATCATGATGTCATGCTTAAAATATATGTTGAGTCTGTTTTGTAAAACAAAATACATCATTTTCTGGTTCTGTTACATGCTATCTTTCTGATCTTGACAATTGGTTCAGCCTCTATTCTGTTTTTCTTTCTGCATTATCTATAGATTTCTGGAAAAATGTCCTGCCATTGTCCATTTTTATTAAGCTAGTCTCTGCTTTTACATTCCATGTCATTTCAAATTGAAATTCAAGATGTAACATTTCTTTTGAATATTAAAATTCTTAGAGAATATAATATTCTCAGTAAAAACATTCTAGTAAGATGTTTATGATGAAAATATTCAGAAGATTTATCTAATACAAATGAAAGAATTCCATAGGCAAGCTATTTATAGCCAATCTCCCAGTTATTTGATTTTAATTGAGTTGAATTCTATTAACATATAACCCACTTATTTAAAGGATTCATTATATTAATCAATATCCACATCTTCAGTTACAATTCTGTGTGGACACTTTGGCAACCACAAAGCACAGAGAAACTGCACCTCAGATATGTATCTCCAAGTATATTCCCCTTAAACATTTCATTAAAATATGTACTAATAATTATTTTCTTAAGATCACTGAGTGATCTTATTAGTTGCTCTTCTTTTCCATGTTATTTACTCTAAATTAACACCTATAGAGGTTACTTTTCTCACTTGTGAATTGAAGAAGTTGTAGGTATCCTTATCATATCTTGGGGTTATTGAGACGATCCCTTTGACAATATCTGTTTATAGTTATCTTTATGGATCTGTAGACATATTCGAATCCTAAAATTACCAGAGGGAATATAGAAATCCAAGGAGTTTAAGCCCAATTCAAAATGGCTATACAATTTTAAAAGTAGTTTAAAAATGAAAGGAAAAAAAGCATGTATTTGAAATTCTGATCCTTCACCTTCTGATGTGTTGACATAAAATTAAATCTTAAATTACGGCAAAATATCTAAATTAGTTAACACACTCTAATGTGATCTTTCAAAACACAGTCCTACAGTTATCAAATACACTAGTGAAAACTCATTGTTAATGTTCTTGAAATTTGCATTTGGATTTAGAGGCAAGTACAACGGTTGTAAATGTCCAAACTCTAAAGTCATGAATATTACAAACTTTCTAAGGGCGAATTGCCTCTAAGTTTTTGAGCTCTTTCAGGAAAGCATTAGTTTTAAGCAGCTTTCTTTGTACATTTTTGTCATTGCCTGAGCACAAGCTTGTGACTACTTATATGAAGTTTGAGACGAAGCTACCAAGCTACCTACCAAATCACCTTTTTCTGTTTTTTTTTTAAACAAATCAGTTTTATTGATACATATTAATAAACCATAAATCCATCCAAAGTGTGCAATCAATGCAAGTCATCTTCTTTATATTGGGCAACTCTTATGCTACTCCATTCTCAGAAAAGGAAGCTGAAGCTAATGCCTCAATTTTGTGCTGGATCTCATCTTTTTTACTTCCTTTCAGGTCCTCATCTACAACTGCCTGCCAACCACCTCTTTAAACATATTCAGTTTCCATTATCCTAAAAAACAAGTGGTAAACATTATTAATATTGCTATTGCCCATAATTATCATAGACACCATAATTTTCCTTCTTTCTTTTCTTCCCAGGATTTGAAAACTCATTCAATGACTGATTCATTCATTCATACATTCAATAGTTTATTAACGATGTTTATTGAACAACTTTGACTGTGTTTGGGAAGTGGAGAAAACTTGGGCATGTCACCCCACCTGCCATTAAAGCTCACCCAGCACAGAGCTCAGATTATAGTAAATGCTGACTGTACATGTATATTTCCACTCTCATTTTCTCTCTCCATTCATCAATTTCCTTCCTTGTTCATTTAAATTTATTTTCTTAGATCCAAAGGCATTCTTTCTTTGTATAAATACCACATATACCATATATGGGCAGTTTATAAGCTATCACTCATTATCATATCATATTAGTACAATTCTTTTGTTATTTTGATGTATTCGTTTAAAAAAATATTTTTTGGTAAAATACATATAACACAAAATTTGCCATTTTAACCATTTTAAATGTATAATTCAGTGAAATTAATTTCATTCACAGTGTTGTACAACCATCACCATTAACTATTCCAAAACGTTTCCACCTCCCTAAACCGAAACTCTGTACCTATTAAATACTAACACCTCTTTCCCTCATCCATCCGGCCCTTGGTAACTTCTGCTCTGAATTCTGTCTCTAGGACTTTGCCCAGTCTAGGTATTTCATGTAAGTGGGATCATATGATATTTATTTCACTTAGCATAATGTCTTCAAGGTTCATCCATGTTTTAGCATGTAACAGAATTTCATTCCTTTTTAAGGCTGAGTAATAGTTCATCGTATGTATAAACCACATTTTGTTTATCCACTCATCTGTGATGGACACTTGGCTTGTTTCTACATTTTGGCTATTGGGAAAAATACTGCTATGAACATACAATTACCTGTTTGAATCCCTGTTTTTAATTCTTTCGTGTATATGCCCAGAAATGGGATTGATGGGTGATATAGTAATTCTATGTTTAACTTTTGGAGGAACTGCCAAACTGTTGTCCATAGTGGCTGCACCATTTTAAAATCCCACCAGCAATGCATGAGGATTCCCATATCTCTACAGCCAACCCTATTATCATTCTCTCCAGAAGTTTTTCACATATACACATACTCTTATGCCATGGTTTCCTATTGAAATCATAGTGGCCTTATGCTGTCAGATGCTGCCTTTTGTGGTTTAGCCTTACAAAAAATTCAACCAACAGATTATAGTGTAAAAAAATAAAGTAAAATTTAAGTAAAATCCCATCACCCCAAAATATCACTTCATGATTTTAATGACCATGATTTTAAATATTTCCCTGTCCATGTACACATATAATTTCATATAGATTAAATATATTAGTGTTTAAATTTTTAAAAATCATACCTGTAATATCTGAAGACATTCAAGGAATAAAGCTGTTAATATTAGGTAAAAGTTCCTTCCATTGGGTTGCCACTTTTTAAAAGTATTTTTCAACACATTTACATATGTGAGTAAATATGTAAATATATAATTTTAACAACATAACTGGGATCATACTGAATGCATTTTTCTCTAGCTTATCTTTGTAACTTAATCTGTCTTGCACATATTACCATATGAAAGTATTTCAGTAGTAAACCTCTCATCAGTAGCAGGGTGATTGAGATTGAAATACTTTGAATGAGAGAAGTCACAGGCATCAGGCACTGTTGAGCATAAGAATAAAGCATCCAAGAAGAGAGAGAATAAGTGCAAGTTCCTTCTCACATGACTTTTAACCAATCTCTTTTTTTTTCTTCCCCATCTTACATACCTGCCTTCATATGTACCATATATATCTAATTTATGGGGTGAAAATTAACTTGCTTCCTGTTGGCTGTTAATGGAGTAAACAGTGCTAAAAATTTAAGTTTGTTATCACACAGCTATCTACTTTTTATTTTCCTAAATATTCTCAAAATCTCTCGTCTGCTATCATGTTTACTCCAAGGAATTTTTTTTTTTTCATTTTGCGGTGTTTTCCTTTTTACTTAAGATTTCTTATATAAGCAAAGATATATATCTGCATCCAACTTGCCATGATTAATCAAATATTTCCAATGCATTCCTTTTTCAAAGATTAAACATGGCTACTTTCTCCTCAAATCATTGCGTTTTTACAATGTTAATCCATGATCTTTCCATCAGACTTGATACTGCTAACTATTTCCCTTTGAGGTGCATGATGATATACATTTCTAGTTCTTCCTCCATTTCATTCATTCTTCATCTCTTTTGAAGATTTCTAATATCTATCCCCTTAATTTGAGTGTTCCCCAAGACACTGTAGGAGATTGAATTATGTGCCCCAAACAGACATGCTCTTAATCTTAATCTGCATTCCTATGGACGTGAGCCCATTGTAAATAGGACCTCTTGAAGATGCTATTTTTAGTTAAGATGCAGGCCAACAAAACCAGGGTGGGTCTTAATTCATACTCCTGGAGGTTTTATAAAGGAATTGGAAAGTCATAGAAACTCGAATGGAGAGGGCATCACCATATGAAGGCAATCATAAAGACAAGGAACCAGAATGCTTGACTACATACAGTAGAAAGGAAGCTTTACCAATATCTTGGTTTTGGAGTTCTAGCCTCAAAACCATGAGCCAATACATTACTGTTGTTTAAGCCAGCCCATTGTGTGGTAGTTGTCATAGCAGATCTAGCAAACTAAGACACCCAGTTTATATCCTTCACTTCATGAAGATTAAATTAGATAACATATCGGTCACTCATTGCACTGTGTAGCCCTAGAACTCAACGAAGAGGGTGTTTTTACTACTATAGAAGATAACGTAACACACCTTAAAACAATGGATCTAGTAGAAATTTTTCATGTTGGTGGCTGCCAAATATCTCTTAAACACCTTTCCTGTGTTTGAATAGTGTGACAGATGATATTTTCCAAAAATGGCCACAGCAAAATTTTCAGTCCCACATAATGTTCCAGAAGCTTAACATCCTTCCATACTTTGAATGAATGGAATGTGGCAGAAATGATGCTGCAAGACATCAGAGGCTAAGCCATAAAAGGTGAGATGGCTTCTTTCTGGTTCTCTTTCACTTTTGAGATGTGCGACTTTGGAATTCAGCCACCGATCTAGCCCGTGTGGAGAAATCCCACAGAGAGGCAACATGGACAGAAATAGCCAGCATCAACCACCAGACACTTGAGGGAAGGGACCTAAAGGTTATTCCAACCTTCAGCCTTCGGGTCTCCAGATAAAGCCCTAGACGGTAGGAAGCAGAGCACCCACAGTATCCTGCTGAATTCCTGAGCCCAGATGCCTTGGCCATAAAAAGAGTTGTTTTACACCACTAAGCTTTGGTGTAAATTGTATATGACCATTGTTACTGAAACAAAGAACTTCCCACATTAGCGATCTGTTTGACACAGTAGAAGATAGCACTCGTTTTCCCAGGCTTCCTTGCCATTAGAGCATCCTCAGGTAACTTAGGTTTGGGCAATCATCTGCACCCTTGTTTGCCTTTATGCAGACGTGGTAGTAAGTACAGAATCCATCTTTTGGCAAGACTGGAGTCAGAGCTGTGCTGCTCTTTGGAGGCAACAAAAGCAGGGCTGCTGTGCCCAAGCCAATGTCTCCCTGGTATGGACTGCAGGTTTGGTATAGTTGAGCGACAGTGACCTCTGGGCAAGGCTGGACTAACCCCTGTGGTTTGTGTGGATCGAATGCTATTGCAAAAGGAAGACCTTCCAATCCTGGCTTGTTGGTCTTCCTGGAGGGTCTAATTATCTTTAATAAATTTTCAATTCCTTTTCTGCTAAATTAATCAGAGTGAATTCTGTTTGTCATTAAGGACCTTGATAAATATATAGGGTTTGGAAAAGGAAAGATGATGAAATCTGTTTTGAACACATTCAATTTATAATAACAATGGCATAACCAAATGTCACTGTCTTTGGGGAGAAGTAAGAAAGAAAAAAGGAAGGAAGGAAGGGAGCCAGGGAGGGAGGGAGGAAGGAAGGAAAGAAAGAAAGAAAGAAAGATACTGAAAATGCTTGGAATAAAAATCTCTTCCTTTGTCTGAATTTCCTAGGCTGAGTTTTTGTTTTTGTTTTCCTAACTATTCTGTTTCTATGTTGAGATTCCCAGATTTAACAGCTGAATTTCTCTCTGACTTGTTCCTCTTCTCAACTGATTCTTGAAACAGATCCTGTCTTTTAAAAATATCTAATTTGCCTTTTTCTTTTTAATCGAATGTCTACCAGACCATGCAGTCTGACTTACTGCAAAAATGACCTCGTTGTTTCTGCTTTTTCCTGCTCTTCTAAACATCCTCCTAGTCTCCTTTTCCAACACTAACACATCACCTTCATACTTTCACCTCTCTGCTTAAGAACTCAGGTGGGCTCCCTTTGAGCTACAGCATTAAATTTAAGGCTTCCTTCTGGCTTGATCTTTTCAATCCTCTTTTCCCCTGTTGTCCACATATGTAGTCTGTTTGGCCTCCTCCCCCTTTTGGTATTTTCTTTCTTATTTGATTCTAAGACTCTAGAAAGCAATGGCTGCACCATAGAGTTCTCCTGTAGTCCTCACAGGGCTTAGGGATGTAAAATTGACCCACACAGCCTGTTTGCATTCATGCTTTGCATAACCAGGCTCTGGTTTTATACCCCAGTCTTGTCTCTGGTTATTTCCTACTTCTGTCATGGAAAGTAGTTTCTTGCTATTCCAATGGGTTTTGGGGTCCTGTGTCTCTGGGCCTTTGCACATGTGCCTCCCTTTGCCTGGGTCCCTCTTGTTGTCCCCCATAGGGACTTCAGGAAATTGTCCCTTTAGGTCCAGAGTGGGTGGGAGAACCTTGGGGCTTACTTGAACATAACCTTGTATTTATCCTTAATCAAACTGGATTGTAATGTCTTTGAGGTCAGGATCTATGTTTAATTTTGCCTTTGTGTTTTTAACACCTGGTTAATAACTGGTATGTGTGTGTATAAAAACATCCAAAGTGTTCACTGGGTGTTTGTGGAGAGAAGAAAGAAAGACAGGAAGGGAGAAAGAAATTTGGTATCATTTACAAATATTTATAAGGTGGCAATGCAACATTTAAAAATAGTCTTGGTGGTTTTTTTGGTTTGATAGTGAACAAAGATGATGAAAAAAACTTACATTTTGGGGTCTTGGTTTCAGATATGGGAGAAAATAAATATTGTCAGGCTTTTCATAATTACGTTTTTGTTCAGAGCCACTGCTTCCACATTCTTTAATCTCTTGGCTACAATCAGGTTTACTCTTCAAGACTGTGTCACACAACTTAGGCCATAAGCACCAACAAGATAAAACCAAACCAAAACTTCAACAACATAACTACCAACCTACCAGAAGAACTACATCTTTGTCACTTGTATTTTAATAAGTAAACTGCATGAAAAAAAGTGTGATTATGTAAATAAAGTTTATCATTTTAAAATTGCACTGGAATGGCTGACAGAAGAGAATACCAGGAGATGATAACTCCAAAAGTTAGCAGAGATAGAGGGAGGACTGTAAATCTTAATTGACCCCACTTCCCCCAGAATATCACAGAAATTATTCCCTTAGGGTAGGAACGGCGAGGCTGGGCCCATCAAGTGTGATGATTTGGCAGATAAATTGTAGATTTCATGAAGGGGCTCTTCTGTGGTTGATTTAAAAAAAATATATCAGCACAGGGCAAACAAACAAACATACCACACTTTCCCCATTCCATCTAGGCTTACCTAAAGCATTTGAGTATTATTGTCTAGAATGCAATCACATTCTTCAGTTCTTTCTTGCCAATGCCTCATGTTTTCTTTGAAGCGTTCCTCAAGAGCAGAACGCTTCTTAAACAAATACTTAATAACCTAATGAAGGCACCATCACTGTGTTTCCTGTCTCCATACCAGGAAGGACCCGGATATCTTAGTACGATTTTTGGAAGAGAAATTCTAAGAATTGGTCAGTCACGGTATACGTTAAACCTTATGGATTCTGTGAAAGGAATAATTTACTGGAACACTTTAAACTGCTGCAGGATGAGGTTTATTCCCCACACCAAAGCATACTCACTCATCTCTCATGTTAACCAACTTGCCCCAACCCCAGTGTTGGTCATCTGAAAATGACTCAGTGGTAGTCTTCTCGGATGTTTCCAGAACACTGTTTTGAAAAAGTTTACAATTTGCAATCAAAATCATTTTTCACATATATAGCTTTCTTAGCAACATGCGTGTACAAAAATAATGAATTTAGGACAGGTCCTGAATAGTCTTGCTTTCTTTCTGATTTAATTTTGAAAAGAAATCTTAAACCAATTTAAATGCTGGTCTTCTAAAATAGTTTCCTCAAAAAAATGTGGAGAAACATCTTTTACATCTACTTTTCTCTGTATATGGCCCTTTATGTAAGAATACTGGAGAGACAAAGACTAGAGATGGATATAGCCAAGAAAAGATGAATGCAAGAGAAAAGAGTCATTTACACTAATTTTCATAATTGTCAATCTGGCAAATGAAGAGAAGAGTGTCATTTCCACATCTTTGTAGGTTTATAAGGAAGCTGAGGGTCCAAAAGTAGGCAGTGTTATCTTTTGCCTCATATTTGTCTTCCAGCAAATTCTACAATTTTGGGGTTGGGTCAGCAACAACAGGTTGTCAGTGTGGGCATTTGACACGAATTAGCACATTTGTGTGGAATATATATTTCTGAGGAAGGGGCTTGGGGCACTCTCTCCCGAGGAATTCAAGTTCATATCAGTAGAGGTAAAGTGGATGTAAGAAAAATGCCATGAGTGTGGAGAGCATTAAGAAAGGTCATATATTTCAAAAAAGAATATTGTTTACAAGGAGTGTTAATAGGTTTCAGGGGAAATGTTAATTTTTTTTTCCTGGATGAAATAGCTACTGTAAGTTTTTAATGGTTAATCATTCATTCCTGAATTTTTATATTAAGCATTTCATATTACTTTATTGACTTAACTTTTATGCTCTTCTTCATTTTGACAGTAAAGAATGACCAGGCAATACTCTTTGAAAATTGGAGACCATTTGCAGCTGCTCTCTGTTGAGGAAAGTGAGTAATAGGGTGCCCTCAAGGAGTTTCAAAGGTATCACTCAACAGAAACTTTTGTGTCTGAAGAAAACTAGATCATTTTATCATGGTAGGCATACGGATATGTTTGCTTTAATAAAATGCCATATTTCTGCCTTTAATCTCTTGTCAACCAACTATTAAAATGCCCCAAAGTGCATGCGTGCAGCACATGTAAACACTGGTGGTTTTGAGGTCGCTGCAGAACATACTAATAAAGCATGTAATTTGTGTTTGGTGCACAGACTGTAATAATTTATTGAGTGGTAGAAAGAAGCTAGAAAAGGATTTTCTCTAACTTTAGCCAGCAAGTCAATTCAATTTGAGTGCTCTACGAGGAAGGGCAAGCAAACACACGTTTCTGTATGGAAATCGTGCTCGGCAAGCACCGGGAAGCCTCCACAACAAAAGTGGGGCAAAATGGACACTCATTTCACGCAGCAGACTGAAGGCATTCCATCAGGGACGCCGATGTTGTTTCTTTAAGCTAATCAACTGGGAGGACGTGCTGCCTATTCTTCCCCAAAAGGGGTGTGTGTGGGTCTGTGTGTGTGTTGTATCACAACTGACAATATATGGGTAGAAATAGATTAAATTAATTCAAGTAAATTAAGACAGATCATAATAGCAATGACTTTTATGTAAATTCTATGAACATTATCTTCATACAACTCTTGGAAAGAGTTTTATTCTCCTTTTACCCAGGGTTAACAGAATGTGGAAAGGTTGAATCACTTGTACAGAATCATAGAAGAAGTCATTGTCAGACCACAGCTTTTACCATGCCTCTTTGTGTACCTGACGCATCCATTTGGGTAGTGCTTACAGGTAAGGAGTGGGTGTTACTAATTTTTAGCTCCCCCACAGTCTTCCCGTACTAGACACCTTGCCCACATCAAATAATCACTGCAGATCTGTTGAACTGAAAGGCCTTGAGGCTGTGGAAGAAATGAGAACCTTACTGTATACATGCCAGTTTCTGGGAAATTTTCTGAAATTCTGTAGTTTGTGAATAAAACCACATTGTATATACTCAGACAAGCAAATGCATGTTCATTTAGAGAAAACGTCTGTGTCGAGAGGAACTCTAAAGGATACATTTGTTTATTCCAAAAGATGCAAGCCTTCTCTCCTGGGAGACAATTCACCACTCTATGCATTTATTTTCCTAAAATGCATATACACATATCCGTTTTCTATGTGTCAACAGATCTTTTGTGGTTCAAAACCTTTTCACGTTTGTGGAACAATTAAAATGAATCCTTTGTACTGCCTTTAAGCAATGACCTGATTCTTCATTCTGTGCATTACCTGTCTGATCAGCCAATTCCCACTTATAACTACAGATGAAAGCACTTCCGGAGGCTATTAGATATCATAGAAGTATTGTGTAAATATATAAAGAGACAAGTTAAACCACCATGCATGTCTGAAGGTCCTCATACTTGGACTAGGAATGAAATGGCATCCAGGTATGGATGGTCTTTCCTGTATGGGACTAAACCAGTTCTCTGGAAATATGAGGTGGAAACCCTGAATTTAGTGACCATTCTATCATTTCTGTGGTTTGGACTGCTCAAACATTTAATCATTTATTGAGAGAGGGAGGAGAGGAAGAGAGAGAGAGAAGGGCAAAGAAGAGAAAGAGGAGAGAGGAGGAAAAAAGAAAAAAAAGGTAAAAAGAAGGAAAATAACTAGGAAGCCATATCATCCCAATGTTGATCTGTACCACGCTGACAGGCAGTGCTTTGCTTTGTAGTAAAATAGGTATTGGAGTCAATGGCAATCAGATGCCTGGGGCAAACATTTTTAGATTTGGAAAAATGACAGTTTAGAAGACATTTTGATTGGCATAAACGGTAACAGATATAAAAGATAGAGATTTGCTATTTAGGGAGCCACGTTAAAACAAAGCTTAACTCGGGCTTTTTCACTTAACCTTTTTGGTATTAATCTGTGGGTTTCCCAACACAACATGGATACCAGTTACCCTTCATGAAATGTCTTTTAATTAAATCAGTTTCTTTTAACAACAACAAAAGGCAAACTCATAGAGTCAGAATCTAGAATATAGGTTACCAGGGACGGGGTGGGGATAGGGAATAGGGAGAGAAGGTTTAAATATAGAGTTTCTATACGGAAAGATGGAAATGTTTGGTAACAGATCATGGTGATGGTAACACAACACTGTGGGTGTAATTAACAGCACTGAACTATTTAACTAAATGTGGTTAAAAAGGGAAATGGTAGGTTGTATATACAGTATTAGAATGAAAAATCCATGGAATTGTACAACACAGAGAACCCCAAGTTAAACAATGGACTATAGTTAATAGTACAAACATAAAAAGGTGCTTTCATCAATTGTAACAAATGTATCACACCAATGCAAGGCATTAATAATAAGATGGTAAAAAAGTTGTTTTTTTAAATTAAAAAAAGGCAGATAGATACCAAGGATTCAGAGTCAAACCAAAGATAGTTCCCAAGGTCATGTTTAAATCCGTAACTCTGTAAATTTGCAAAGGTTCATGCTTATAAAATGTAATTAATTCTATTTTCATGTGGTAATCAAAACAGCTATTGAAATGTTTTAGATAAATATGGACAGATTTTTAAAATAATGGCAAAAATGAATGTTTAGAAATCAAATTAATTTTAAAAATTATTTAAATTATTTAAAAATCAAATAAGCATCTGCTACTAAATTTTTAGGGTTTCATTTTTTTTAATCTTTTAACAAAAAGGGCATACATAAGGGCTATAACTCTTATTTAAATTGGTTAACTTTAAATAATTCTATGATTGTGATAGAAACAGAATCAATGCCAAACACTAAAGCATTCACATCACATGATACAATTCAAATTGTAGCTCATTAAATATATTCATATCTACATATATTCATAAACATTTGGAAGGGCTTTTGTCAAATGTGACTGAAATAAAATTATCAGCAGTACTTGTTAGAATATTGTAATATGTATTTACTCAACTTTCTCCAGTGCACACCTGTCAGATTTGAAATATTCATTAACTCTGAATGAATGTTAAAAAGTATCATTCTAGGGCCTGTCAATCTTTGGGTATAGCTGATTCAAAATATTAATAAATTCAAGTGCATGACCCCCTAAATTGTTATATTTTAAAAACTTCATTCATTCATTCATTCATTCTTCCATGTGCATTGATAGCTTCTAAATAAATGTTTCTTGAATGGAAGAATGAATGAATGAAGTTTCATGCAACTAGTACATATCTCTCTTATTTTAAATAATCACTAGTTCTGAATGGTCATTAAAAAATCATTCCAGGTGCTGGAACAGTATAGCAAACATGGCAGATTAAGTCTCTTGCACTCATGGAGATAGTCAATCATTTCAAAGTAAGCACCGATGTGATTTGGAAAATAATTTTCTCTTTTTCTCTTTTCAATTCCTGTGGTCTCCTTTGTCCTTTATTAGGAACAAGTTGTGGATGCCTGGGAAGTGAAACAATTATTAGCGGCAAAGGTGTGATTCTCGTAGTAGGGCATGGCATGTGCCCTCACTCATGCTCGCTTTATTAGGGAGTAGCTTAGCTCTAAACTCAGAGACAGAGATTTCTACTAAGCATTGAAAAGTTGCAACCAAAGGGAAAAATGCCCATCAATTGTTTTCCCAACATCTTTCTTCAGGCCAGAAAGGCCAACAAAGTACAACGGGTAAACTGCCATCTCTGTACCCATATCTATAAGAAGTATCTCCGCTTCTTTCTTTGAGGTTACATTAAAGCCAACCAGATAAAAAGAGAAGCATTGTAACCCTGCTTCCTCTATATTTTCAGATACATGAATAGCAAGTACTTTGGCTCCTTTTTGAAATCATGTTCTATTTTTCTACCAAGGAACAGTGGTACCCAGAACTCCCGCAGAGATTTCATCGGCTTGCATCACCTAGAAGAGGAACTTGGGAGAATGGCAGGTGACCCAGGATTCAGGCATGAGGGACAGACTTGGGAGTAGCCGTCTTTGAAGGAAGTATTTCAGGGGCCAGAAAAGAGATATGCCAGGGGGAGGGAAAGTGGACTTAACTTGCCTCTCCTATTTGAAATAAATGGAGTAAATAATAAATAAATCAGTAGCAAATATTAAATTGGTAGTTTTCTTTAATTAAACATTCCCCAGGACAAAGGTGATTGAGATCTCGTTCACCTACTTGCAATTACAAGGAAAGAAAATTGTCAGTAGTGTTTCAAGGTATTCAGCTGTCAACCTGGAGGTTCTAACTAAATGCCTTTTGCTGCTTTTGATTAGGACAAGGGCAACTGCTGAAGGAATGAACTTGCCAGATGCTCAGGAAGTGCTTTGAAAGCAAAGCTCTAACTGCTTTGTACAAATGGGTACAGCTAGTCAAACCTCTCGAGTGCACAAAATATACTATCAGATTCATTGCATAGGGCTTGTCCTAAATGTTCATGTTAATTAAATGGCCTGCCTCTGCTATAAAATGTTTCTCCAATCCATTCCACCTTAGCCCACACCCCATGTTCCATGTCAGATATAACAATGCAGAGAACAGGCCCTGATTTTAGTGAGTTGTATTCTAAACATTTTTTGTTTGGAAAAATGTTTTTGGAAATCAAATACATTGCCTCCGAGAAGAATTGTTAAAAAGATGGCTAAATTTCTATGTTAGCCCACTTAACAAATCAGGCCGATTAAGAAAGTTTAGCAGAGGCTGTCTGAAAGAATGGAGAAAAGCTAAGTTTGGCGTCATGAGACCAAGGTTTTGAATATTCTTTGAGTGAAGGAAAACCACTTATTCTCCCTAAAGCACACAGTGTAGCCCTCATTTCCAAGCTATACTAAAATAGCATTCATACTCTAGCTTTTACTATGTGCCCAATGTGGGCCTAAGTATGCAATATATTAATCCTTTCAACCATTCTCAGATAAGTACTAAAATTGTTCCAATTTTCCAAAAGAAAAGTGAGACACAGAGAGGTTAAGTAACTTGCTCAAGGTCACACAGCTGTAAATTTGTAAAATGGGAAAAAAATGTATCCATCCTCACAGTTTAGAGATTCCCTAGAAGGATGTATATGAAAGCACTCAGCAAACTCTTCAGGGTAATATGATTATTGTTTCTAAGTTTTGAGTCAAAATGGCATTGAGGGTAAAATGATGGGGAAATTTATTCTCCCTTTGATGAACACAGGAACAGTCTTAAAGAAAAAGTTGACTTGAACCTTGTCTGCAGAAATCTCACTCTGCCTTTTCAGTGTTTCTTTTTCAGTTCTCTGGGATTCTCAGGTCTTTCCACAATTCATCATGAGTCTCATGAGGCTGGCAGCTCAGAGACCTACTTGAACTTTTAGGGGGAACTGGGAAGGGAAATATAGAGCTCATGTTTTCTGATGTTTTGACATGAGTGAATGAAAAACACACAAAGTTCTGGATCGCCCTCTTTGTTTTTGTCGCAGGGGTTCATCAAACCGCCACACGGACACAGTCCCTGCTACAAGGGTTCTTGGAGAAGATGCCGGTTAGCAGAGGCACTCATCTAGGTAGTTTGCAAATTAGAACTAGCGGCAATATTTCCAACTGTTTTTCACAACTTAAGTTAAAAAAAAAAATAAAGCTCCTTTGACTACATAGGAAGTCAACTATGAAGACTGATTTAGAGGACATTATTAATAAAGTTGCTCTTTGTAAAGTTTTAATCAATTCTAGCTCAGACGAAAACCTGGAAAACCAAAGACTGACAGAACTCCACTTCTGATATTACAGATTCATAATTTTGAGCAAAACATAATCCTCATCTTTGAAACAAAAGTTCAACATACGTGAAATACGATAGTTATGTATTTTGATCGTTAGTTATCACATTTCACTTTATCATCTACTGAAACCTACTATTGGTTAATGCCACTTAAAAATATGTTAGTGATGACCATTACATATGGATGGTGCCTGAAAACTAAAATTAGTATTTTCTTAGATGACCTCAATTGCTGAAAAAAAGAGAACTTGAATAATTTTTCTCCCTAGGTGATACCACTCAGATCATGTTGCAAAAATGCACAAATATAACAAATCACTTTCTCTACTCTTTCCCAAGAAAAATGAATGGTGTGTATAAAAGATTTCTCTGAAATTTTTCTTTGAATCAGTGATAAAGGATTGAGTGCTTCAACCCAGCTCCTTTTGAATATGATAGTTTTGTGAAAAATTACCTTCTTTCCCCCTTTCTTTGTTTATTCCTTTTTTAATTAAAGTTTTATTTCCTCTCCTTCAGCCCCAGTAATAATCAAAGAGTAATAAGGGAAAATTTAAAACCAAAAAACTACAGTTTAAATAAAACAGGGAAGTTTCCACAAAAAAAAAAGCTTAAAATATCAAATAGGATGTTTTAATAAACTCTGGTATGAAATGAGTAGTGATAATCATCACCCAAACACAGACAGAGTAGCCCTGAAATTTGTAGAGATCTGTGGAAGCCACGTTAAGTTTCATAGGCTGTTATAGAACATTTCTATAGTCCATTTTTTTGTTGTTGGTAACATAAAATTTCCCATTTTAACATTTTTAACTATATATTTCAGTGCTGTTAATTATATTCACAATGTTGTATTACCATCACCACCATCCCTTACCAAGACTATTTCATGACCCCAAATAGAAATTCTATGTCCATTAAACAATAATTCCCCATTTCCTCTCTCCCTGGCTCCTAGGACTTCTAATCTACTTTCTGTGTCAGAATTTGCTTATTCTGGATGTGTCATATAAGTGGAATCATACAACATCTGTCCTTTTGCTTCTGCCATATTTCACTAAACATATGCGTTCAACATATTTTTCAATGTATTGGAGCATGTAACAGCACGTCATTCCTTTTTATGGCTGAGTAACATTCCCTTGTATGGATATACCATGTCTGCTTATCCATTCATCTGTTGGTGGACACTTGGGTTGTTTCCACTCTTTGGACTTTGTGAATAAGGTTGCTATGAACATTGGTGTACAAATATCTGTTTGAGTCTCTGCTTTCGAGTCTTTTTGGTATATGCTTAGCAGTGGCATTACTAGCATGGTAATTCTATGTTTAACTTTTTGAGGAAACAGCCAAACTGTTTTCCACAGTGGCTGCACCATTTTACATTCCTACCAGCAATGCAGGAGGGTTCCAATTTTGCCACATCCTGGCCAACACTTGCTATTTTCAGTTCTTTTAATAATAGCCATTGTGGCGGCTGTGAAGTGACATCTCATTGTGGCTGTGATTTGCATTTTCCTGATGACTAATGATCTTGAGTATCTTTTCATGTGCTTATTGGCCACTTTTGCATCTTTTTGGACCTCATTTTTGAAGAAAGAAGTTCTTTTAAGGACAAATAGGCCTTTGAAAACCAATGTGTGATTGGTTAATAGAAATTTCTAAGCTATCTGTTAATTGGTGCCAAACAGGAATGATGACCTTGGACAGAGGATCTAAACTGCTTGATTGACATCAACCCTCAGTGAAAGGAACAAACAAGCATGACCATCTAGAAGACTCTTTGGGCTAAGCACTGGGAGACAAAGGGTTTACTGTCCTATGCTATGAGTTTCTTTTCTGAGAGCCTGTGAATAGTAATATTGTAGCATTCTCTGGTTAAAGCAAAAAATCTTAAGTCTGCCTGGTGTACAAGGATCGCCATCCATTTGCCCATCAATTGCTGGGCACAAATCTAGTATAGCATGTGAGAGATTTCTGCAAACATATTATAAATGTTTTGTTTTGTTTTTTTCCCAATAGAACTTTAAGGTTACTTTTTTTCCTACTGTGTTTCTTTGAAAACTAAAAGGTAGATTCTTATCTTCCACCAGGGAGCCTTTCGGGTATACAAATAATAGTCATGGTCATGTGTGTTTGATTTACTGCTCATAGCATGGTAGCATTCTGTATGGCCACTGGTGTCCGAGGTTTAAGTGTTGCATGTTTCCTAGTGGGACTATTATATTTTAAGTACAATTCTTATAATTCTTTTCTTTTTTTTTTCTTCCCCATATTTAATCTCAGATTATATCATAAAGGTAATCAGCTGCAGAAACGGAAGAGTGCCCCAAGTCCTACCGAGGGGCTAACCTGAACAAGGCTGATAAGATCTTTTCAGCCTCAGCAGAGCAAGGCCAGATGGCAGTATTTGGTTTGGTTTAGGCTAGCCAGAGCGCTGTCCTTTCATTTTACACCAGAGTCAGTCCTGTTCAATTGAGGACCCTGTGTGCTGAAACTGGAGATGCTGTCTTCTTTTAGGTATTATGTGTGAGCGTGCCTATTTTGCATAATTACAGGTACACGATGCCAGAAATGTGATTGAAAATCAGGTTTCGGGCTTGTATATTTCTGCTGATGCTTCCAATTCCATTTGAGCAACTTCGTGGTACAGATAGGTTAATCTGGAAATGCCTCGAGGCTAATTCAGTCCTTTGCTTGGTTTCTTCCAAACACCCAGGATCATTTTATAGCCATGGATTATTTGTGTAATACTTTTTCCTCCATGAGTTAGTTGATGAAAATAAAGCCTCCGGAGGAACTACACTTTTTATCTTGTTTCCATATTGATCCATTTAATATTCCCCTCCCCTTTATTAGGAATTTAATCTAGTGTGTGGTGTTTTTGACAGTGCCAGCATGGCTAAAATACATCTCAATTTGGAGTAGGGGCCGAAAGTGTCTAGGGACATGAGTCTTGGTTCCATCTCTGCCATTAACTAATTGTGTGATTCAGAAGCGGCATCAAGCCTTCTGCCTCCATTTCTCTATTTGCAAACAGGATCATTCTGGTGGGTAAATTGTTAAGAAAGAAGGTAATGCATTATATACTGACAATGTACTCTGCTGTCACTTATGTGCCCCATTTTTCTACTCAATTCATTTACTCATTCATTTATTCACTCTTTCAACAAATTTCTATTGCATGCCAATTATGTGCTGGGCCCTGTAATAGGCCATTGTAATAGGTATTGGAGATAAGGCATTCATTTGTCACAGAACTTAGACTTCACCAGAGAAGACTGACAAATAAATGGAGCAATTAATTAAATATGGCAGGTGCATTGGTAGGAAGAATACAGCATGCTTTAGGAGCACACGGTGAGCCCATCAAACCCAGTTGAGCAAAGTTAGCAAAGTCCTGGAGAAAGTGACACTTAATCAGGAACCTAAAAGATAAGTGGGAGTAAGCCCGGCAAAGTGGCAGAAGAATGTTCCAGACCAAGATACAGCTTGTGCAAAAGTGTAAAAGTGAGAGACCATGTTAAAAGAGGACTGGAAAGCATGGCTATCAGAGTGGGAGAGAGAGTAGTGAAACATGAGGCTGGGGCGAATCTGGTACCCCATGACAGTGAGAAGCCTTTGCATGGTTGAACTGGGAAGAACGGCCTGAAGGGATCTGAGGTTTAGCGTCTCTCTCGGGCTGCGATTTGGAGAATGATCGGAAAAGGGTCAGTACATTTAGAGTGCCCAATAAATATTTGTTGGTGGATAAAATGCTCTCTAAAGGAAGTGGAGGTGGCTCAAGTGATTGGGCGCCTCCCTCCCACATGGGAAGTCCCAGGTTTGGTTCC
The DNA here is from genome assembly GCA_029593785.1 of Cabassous unicinctus. Classification (NCBI taxonomy): domain Eukaryota; kingdom Metazoa; phylum Chordata; class Mammalia; order Cingulata; family Chlamyphoridae; genus Cabassous; species Cabassous unicinctus. Next base: position 8,400 of record JAQZBX010025954.1, on the reverse strand, counting down.
TGGTGCCTCCTAAAAAACGATGAGCAGATAGTGAGTGCAAACAATGGGGGAGGGGATAAATAAATAAAAGTAAATAAATCTTTTAAAAAATGCTCTCTAAAACCTAAAGACATCAAAATCCTACTACTCTCTAGATAAAGAACCATTGTAAATAGATTCTTAGGGTATTTATTTTTTTAATCACCTTTTTAGGGGGAGTATATTGATAGGAATATTTTTATATTTTCTGCAGACACCAATAAGAAAAGATGTTGAAATGAGTAGCACTCCTTTATGAGCACATCTAGGCTTATTTCTTTGCTTATCATTATAACCATCATTATCTTTTTCATCATCATAGCATAGATGGCTCATAGATAAGGACATTGTCTCTCGGATAAGATAGGGTTTGATAACTCACAATACCCACAAGCTTAGTTATAGCCCCTCCTCCTTTTCTCCTACTCTTTTAAAGAGTTGGATTACAACTCAAGCTGAGAATCTCAGTTTTAGAAGGTAATGTCCTTTTTGAAACCAGCCCCAAATCTTATGCAATTGGGGAGAGTTCTCCTAATTGTCTCACCTTCTTCGTCAGCTGATTTATTTTCGACTGCCTTTCCTGTACCACATGTATACACCCCTTTTGGTACACAGTGATTCACTAGGCATCTGCTGCAACCTATGATCTTTATTTGTCTTCCTTTAATTTAAATACTGGCCCCAATCATATAATTTCAATTTATTTGGCAGGGCAGATAAATATTATGGCATTTTATTGTATTCTATTTTAGCTGTTTGGACAATTTAATTGTTGGATAATATTGGTCCCTGGTAGGGTAGCTCATTATCTCAAACAAGAAAACTGAAAAACTAAAGGGATTGGAGTAATAAAGTTTGAAGAAAATGAACTTCTAAAAAAATTTCTTTTTTTTTCCCTTTATCTGTTCTAGTTGTTTGTATTCCCTGATACCCCTATTTCCAGACAGAAGCAGAAGCACAGTACCAGTGTTTAAACAATTCAAAGCAACAGAAATAGAATAGATTTAAGTGTGAATAGTACAGATTTCTCACAGAGAAGTAACTTTCACTGAAACTTTCTTGAATTCATCACAAGTGAATTTGGTTATTAACAATAAAAGTCTTTATTTAGGAGATGCAGTTTTTTTATTTTCTTTAAAAAAGAATATTGGCTCATTTTATTTTAGGCCTTGTGTGTTCTTCAGAAAGAAGAACTTTTTAGAAGCCATGTGAAGTAGAAATTATAATCTTGATACATTTTATATTATCATTTACTTCATTTAATGTATGTAAACATATATATATATGTAAACATATATATATATTTAATGTATGTAAACATATATATATATATATAACTGGATAACTTTATCTCTACCTTCTATATATCCATCTGTCTATTAAATAATGTACAGATGACTTATAAAGTCCTTAGGTTCACAAAAGACAGGAGAGTATTCTATACTGCAAAAGACTTCATCAATTAATAAAATAATGTACTGAAGAGTTTTTAAACAAAAGAGCACATTTAAGACCTTTAAAATATGCAATTTATTTGCTTTGCATACACCATTTTACACATTTTGAGCCTCAGATTTAGAAGGAAACATCAAGATCATTTAGTACACGCTTACCAGATGAATGGATGAATGACTAACCTCCACAATTTCCATAACAAGAGGTCATACCATTTTTCTGTTTATATTTCCAGTGATGGGAAATACACCATATCTCTTGAAAGCCAGATGTATTTTTAGGCCAAATATTTATGGACAGCTCTTCCTTACAATGAGCCAGTATCTTCCTTTCTGCAATTTTCACCTGCTTGATTTTCCTTTTGCCTTCCAAGAGTCTCAGAGAGTGAAGCTAATCTCTCTTCCACATGACAATGCTTCAGACATTTAGAGACAGCTATTATATTTCTATTCTCTTTCCCTCTCATCTTAAACATCCTCAATTTTTTCAGTTGTTGCTCAGACTTTTGTTTGTCAAAGACTTTGTTGATTCCAGACATCCAGACCTAAACACAATGCTGCTGGTGTGGTCTGACCAGTATAGAGGTCAATCACTTTCTTTGGTCTGGAAATAAAAGAAATAACAAAATGAGGTTTGTTTTTTTTCCATCTTCTCTAACAAACTTGCAAAAGAAGATTGCCATTTGATTTGACAAGTGTCCTTGCGACCTTTCATGGTTTCCCATTAGATTTAAAAGTAAAACTTGCTTTGAGAAATTATATGATGAAATACCCAGAAAAATGAAAAAGAATCAGAGATAAAATAAAAAATACAAAACATTGATTTCAGATGAAAAGAGCTTCTTACAGGAAGTTAGTTCTTTTAAGGTTATTAAATGGAAAACTGGAAAATGTGAGATTTACTTCATGATATAAGAAGTTCATATTTATTTATTTTTCTCTACAATGTTGATATTTCATCTCTGTTGAATGCTTTATTACTAACAGAGTTTATTTTAATTAATTTATAAGGGAGTCAGAATTTTTTTTCATTTTCTCTATTTTTTTCCCAATCACAATTTTCATTTCTAAAGACAAGTATGTTTTTAAAACTCTGAACTGTAGTATTCCTAAGCCAGAAATTCAAAGCTTACTAGCTTTAAATGTAACTTTAAACACCTTTGCTGTTCCAAAACTCACAGCTGAGTATATATATTTTTCTTCAGTTGTCTTTTCCATCTCTTTCTCTGTTGTCTTGTAGGGCTTTCCTTTCACTTTCAGGCTTTGTCAATCTCTTGCTTAATTATTTCATATCGTATTCTAATAGATGCAGCACAAACCTAATGTATGCATGAAAACTCTCCATCTTATCTGGCTTTTGGGAAGGCAATGGCCCACTCTCTTTTATTCCAAACTTCTGCATGGCAGAAGAAAGGGAGGTGATATTAAATGTGAGCAATGTCCATAATAGATATTTTAATGGTAGGAAAGTAAGTGCACAAAAAGTATTTATTTGTGGCCTCTAAGACAAATTCAGCATATAAATGAACTACCTTCCCCCTGGAATGGGACATGCCTCCCAGAAATGAGCATCCCTGGCACCGAGGGATTATTGCCAAGCACCAACAAGCAATGCATCTGGAAAAAGACCTTAACCAAAAAGGGGAAATATTAAATTCAAATGAGTTTTTATGGCTAAGAGATTTCAAAATGAGTCACGAGTTCATTCCAGAGGTTACGCTTATGCATGTCTCATCAGGATTTCATTGACTGCCACAGTAAACTGTGCCTCAAACAGCAGGGCTCCTGAGGGCTCTAGAGACATCCAGACACTATAAGCAGCACAGACAAGCTCAGGAATTCGGCACCTTGTAAGTGGGCCTTACTCAGGAATTTACGCTCTGCAGTGTAACAGACTTAGACTCCTTTATAGTTTCCCTACATATGGCTCTTTTGCCCCTTTTATTTGAACCTATAATTAGCACTATACTTGTTAAATGTATGTCCCAGAGACTTAAATCTTTGGTTTGTTCATGTGCCAGTTGAGCCCTGAATCTCAGCAGAGTTGCAAAACCTACTTTCCAGTACATTGGACTCACCCAGGGTAACTAATAAGGAGATGATGAAGGGCAATGCCCATCCCAAGGAACAGAGAGTATCTGCAATTGCAAGCAAAATTGTCCCATTCTTCTGTTCCATGGGACATAGGCCCCCTCTCAATTAGAAACAGAGTGGGCATCACCATCCCCAAATCCTCAAGATTGGGGAATGAACAATGAACTAAATTAGACTTATTATTATTCTATTATAGACATATTGTTATTTTGGCAATGGAAGAACTTTTATCATTGATATAAAGGCAGTGGCCACCAGAGGTTCTGAGGGGAGGGAGAGGGAAGAATAGGTGTTAACATGGGGACATTTTTGGGACATTGTCCTGCATGACATTGCCATGACGGATACAGGCCATTATATATTTTGTCATAATCTACAAAATTGTGCTGGATAGAGTGTAAACTACAACACAAACAATTGTCCACAGTTAGTAGCAATGCTTCAATATGTGTTCATCAATTTTAGCAAATGTACCACACTAATAAAGGATGTTGTTAATGTGGGAAAGTGTGGGAGGGGGAGAGGGAGGGGCATATTGGAATCCCCTATATGTTTTTTGACATTTATGTAATCTAAAGCTTCTTTAAAAATAAAAATAAAAAATAAAAAAGTATTTACATACATTTAATAAATTAGTAAGGAAATGCATTTTTAAAATTGTTCAGTCTTATATATTTTAAGGACTTTTTACACAAAATGTGGGAAAATCATTATGCCTAGACTTGCATTGATGAAAGGGAAACAGAAAACATCACCTAAAACAGCTTTTGTATTAAAAAAAAATTAAAAGAGCCTCTTTTCAGAAATATAATAAACCAAGGCATTTCTAGACCTATTTTGCTGTTTGTTTTATATTTCCATTAAGGCATTGATAGACCATGCTGTTAACTGCAAAAACAATTATCCCCTGTGTGGGAGTTTAAAACAGCTCTCACTTCCCGTTTAAATCTCCAATTCTGATATTCCACACTTGAACACCTTTCTTCGAAGATGAATAAATGGTTTCTCTCTTCTATGCATGTACTCATTAAAGGTTAAGAATTGGGAAGTTTCATATATTTTATTGTTAAATGGAAAAACAAAACTAATACAGATTTATTTTGCTGAACTAGGCTTAAGAAGTTATTAGGGGGGAGTAGAGAAGTTATCCATTTATATCCTAAAAGATAAAAAGATGTGGATTACATATCAAAATCATGTACCCTTGATATGATTTGCTAAGAAGGGCACATCACTTCTACGACATTCCTGACGAAAATACCTAAGCACAATGATCATGAGAAATCAGATAAATCCAAATTGAGGAACATGAGACCTGACCTTATGCTACAAAATACCAAACTAGTGCTCTTCAAAAGTGTAAGGACATGTAAGACAAGGAAAGACAGAAATTGCCAGAGATTGAAAGAGACTGAGGAGACAGGACAGCTAAATGCAATGTGAGATGCTGGATTGGATCCTGGAACAGAAAAAGGACAATGGTGGAAAAAGTGGTGAAATATGTATGAAGTCTGTATTTTGGTTAATAGCATTGCACAAAGTTAATTTCTTAGTTTTGATGATTTTTTTTACGGTTATCCAGCATGTTAACATTAGGGAAATATAGATAATGGGTATATGGGAATTCTCTGTACTATTTGTGCAACTTTTCTGTAAGTCTGAAATTATGTTAAGATAAAAACGACCAAAAAACTCGCATACGAGCTTACCCCTTTCTGAGTGTTCTATAGAGGCATGCTTGTACACAGTCATTTCATTTCTTAGGGGCATTGAATCCTAACTTAGAGTTGAAAGGCAGCTTAAAAATCATGCAATTCAATTCCTTCGTGTTATAGGTGAGGAAACTAAGAACCAGTGAAGTTCTTGATTGAATGGAGAACAGCATAACACAGGAATCCTGTCTCTTAGGGTAGTTATTTTCCACACTATTCAAAGTCCATACTGTGGAGGTAGTGTAATGTGGGGACATTTTTGGGACTCTGGAATTGTCCTGCATGACATTGCAGTGACAGATATAGACTATATATGTTTTGTCATAACCTGCTATTAGCAGAGTTTATGATGTCATTATTTCATAATCTTATTCATTTTTAAATTACAGAGAATAACTTAAAATAATTTAAGACCTGCTTTGTGCCTATGATTTACTCAGAGCCAGGGTCTCCCTCCCCCATAAAAGTGTTTACTTTTCTTGCTTTCATAAATGAATTTCAAAACTAATGATAATATTGGTCACAAGGAATCATCGTTTCATTTCCCAGTGGTTACTGAAGGCCCACAATCAAGGAACACTGTATTGAACAAAAAGGATTGTTTCTTTGATTCTATTGATTGTCTCTTTGAATTTTCTGCAGACCATTTATTAGCCAGAGTCTTTCTCCACTATTACCTCGAACACATGCATTTTCTGACATAGCTTTGTTTTGCTTACACAAGTGAAAAAGAACAATTAAAGTAGTTGTTCAATGTTTTCCACAATTTTTACTTAGATCCATACTGAGGCGAGCCTGTGATCAGACATTTCTTTGAGAATGTCCATATCTATGTATAGGTTTTCCTTCAACTTGAAAGACAGGGCTTCTGTAATTATAGAAATGAAAGGAAAAACAACAACAACAAAACCTAGCAGCTGCTAATGTCGGGCGGAGCCAGTTTAATAGCAAGAGTTCCTTGTTCAGAGCAGTTTCTAATTGTATTTAGACAGTTACCTCTGCTCTTTAAACTTAGTGTCTTGCTGATGTTAGTCGTCATTTGCCTACAGTCTTGATCCGAAGTGGGGAGGGGATGGCAGTGATTTATTGGTAATTTCTCTCCTTGAGCCTTACTTTTTACTAAAGTAATTACCAAAATGGAGGAAAGAGCATCTGTAAATGGGTTCGAACTTCCGGTTTAATGCTGACGTTAGGCCCACGCTAGCATAAATGGAGGCCGCCTGCCCTGGGATGGCCGCAGGTGCTGCCGGGTAGAAGCTGGTGACAGAGGACGTCTAGCCTCATTACGTGGTCGTGGAGAAGGTTTTGCTGAAAATGGAAGTGCCTGGGAGGGGTTTGGGGACCTGTGGACCATTCCAGGGGAGAAGCTCCAACAGGCTGCGCCGGGTCCTCGAGCCAGCGTGTGTTTTCTCAAGAACTCGGTCATCAGTGCTGTGCCCAGAGGCCTCCTGGCGTTCAATGCCCCTGGGTGTTGATGAAGCCCTGTTCCTGGAATGGTGACCAGGCACAATTCCTTGCCTAGATTTTCCGTTAATTTAAGGGAATTTAATAGACACTTTTGTGTCTATTCTTCTTCACTTTTTCTTCTTCCTTGAAGAAGTTAAGTTTGTCTCATATTCAAATTAAAATATCAACTTATGAGATGCACCTCACAGGACAGTAGGATGAGCTTCAGAAGGAAAATTGTTTTCTGGACAGGATTCCCAGAGTGGCAACAATCCAACTCCATATTAAAAATTTGAAGGTGGAAAAATTTAAATCCCAGCACCCATTACTCAGAAAACAAGTAAAGGCATCTTACCAACATAACTATTAAATAAACAAAGAAAGGCTGGGGCAATACTCAAAGAATTCATGTTTGAAGTACTGGATAATCCTGTAATTGCGACTTCTCAGAAAAGTTTTGTGTGTATGTGGGAAAAAGCTGTTATTTAAATCATGGAGCATTACACATCAAAGGTGCTCCTGTCAAGGAAGTTTAGTTCCTTTAAAAATGTATATAAAAAAAAGAAGACTTGGGACTGAGATTTCTGCTGAGGCTATGGAGGAAAGAAAAGGACAAGAAACTTTCATTGCATTTCCTAATCCATTCATTTCTATCACAAAGGAAATGTAATTTTATGAGCAATGGTCCTTTTTTTTAAAAGATTTATTTATTTATTTATTTATCTCCCCCTTGCTGCTTGTGTTTTACTGTGTCCATTCGCTGTGTGTTTCTTCCGTGTCTGCTTATCTCCCCCTTGCTATGAGGCCCTGCTGCATCAGCCCACCGCGCTGCGCGGGCCGGCCTGCTCTCAAAAGGAGGCCCCGGGAAGCCAACCTGGGGCCTCCCGCATGGTAAACGGGGGCTCTATTGATTGAGCCACACCCGCTTCCTGCTGTGAGGTCTTGCTGCATCAGCCCACCGCACCGCGCGGGCCGGCCGGCCTGCCTGCCCTCACAAGGAGGCCCTGGGAAGCGAACCCGGGGCCTCCCATATGGTAAACGGGAGCTCTATCCATTGAGCCACACCCGCTTCCCAGCAATGGTCCTTTGTGATGAGTTAAGATGGAAGACACATTTCTTAGTAGGTGGTAACTGTATTGCATTTATTCTCATTGTTTTCCTTGCTTCCAATACGGGCCTCTTTAAATGGATTTGCCAAACTGCCAGAGACAGGCAAATAAGGGGCAAATTCCATTATGTTTTTTTCCTCCAGAAAATCTCATAAATGACTCTGCATCATGTATTTTTAAATTTTCATACCTATTATGGAATATAAGCCCTTGACAAAATGTCTGCTTTTATCTTCCACCTCTTTTTCCATCAAACCTGGTGCTCTAGTAATTCCAAATTTACTTGTTCTTTGGGACCACCATTTTGTTTCAGATGCTATGGACTGGCACATGCTTTTCCCTCTGTCTAGAGTCCATGCCTTCCCCAGCACACATGCACTCCTCCACCTTCCTTCTTACCTGGCTAAATCTTACCAGTACCTCAAGTATGGTGAGCCATCCGAGGGCACCTGTATTCCCAATGCATCTATGTTTTAGCAACTCAAAATTCAGTCCTTTGAACCCTAGGAACTAAAGAATTGGTGTATTTGTATTCTAGAGTTCCTCAAGAAGCACACTTGAGTATGT
>JAQZBX010025953.1:0-29227 GCA_029593785.1 Cabassous unicinctus | reverse complement strand
ACCTGCGCCACCTCAGTTTCTGGTTTTTCAGCGCATATCATCTTGGCTCTCCCTTGTGTCTCTCTCCTGTTACATCATCATCTTGCTGCGTGGCTTGGCAGGGCCTGGCACACCCATGCACCTTCTATATTTTTCTTTTATTTTACCAGGAGGTCCTGGGGATCGAAACCAGGTCCCTCCATATGGGAGACGGATGCCCAACCATTTGAGCCACATCCACCCCCTTCTTGTATATTTTTAAAAATACTTTCTTTGTGGTTACCCTGGGGTCTGTATTACGCAATCTAAGTCTAACCTACTAGTTTGAAGATACCAACTTAACTTCAATAACATACACAGTCTTTGCTCCTATATCCCTCTGTTTCCCCACTTTATGTTGTTTTTTTCCCCACATTACCTCTTTCTATTCTGCGTGTCCAGTATCAGGAAATATCATTTCTTATTCAGTTGTATTCTAACTCTTATAGAAATTAAAGAGTAGAGTTATATATTGAGAATACAGTACCTTTGGGTTTTGTATTTATTTAGTTCTCTTTACTGAAGAGCCTCACTAATTCACACTGCTCCAAGATGCTTTCTCCTACCTTTTCCTTTCAACCTGAAGAACTCCCTTTAGCAATTCTTTTTTTTTTTCCTTCAAATTTTTAAAGAACAATCATGCATACCATACAGGATTCCCATACATCACCCCACTACCAACACCTTTCATTGTTGTGGCACATTTCTTACAAAGGATGAAAGAACATCATCACAATATTACTGCTATCTATAGTCCATAGCTTATATTTGGTGTATTTTTCCCACAAACCATCCTATTATTAACACCATATATTGGTATTGTGTATTTGTTATAGTTCATGAGAGAATGGTCTCATATTTGTGCTAACCACAGTCCATCATTAACCATGGGGTTCATTGTGTTAGATGGTCCCCTACCTTGTACAGTCCATCCAAAGTATATACTCAGTGGCTCTCAGTTTCATCACAGTGTTGTGTTATCATGAGTCCAGTCCACTTCAGAATGTTTTCATTACTACAAAAGGAAATACCCCATTTCCCCTTACATACCCCATTATTGGCCCTTAGCATTGATATAGTGCCTTCTTTGCCATTGTTGTAAAAATATTACAGTATTACTGTTAACTATAGTCTATATGTTACATTAGTTGTATTTTTCCCATGTAACTCAGTATTAACACATTGTCATAAAGGAACATCTTGTATTTGTACTATTAACCATAATCATCATCTTCCAGTCTTTAGCAGTTCTTGAAGGGGAGCTCTTTTGGTGACAAACTCTCTCAGACTTTTTCTGTGAATGTCTTAAACTCTCCCTCAGTTTTGAAGGACATTTTTGCCAGATAAAGAATTTGGGGCTGGTAGTTTTTCTCTTTCAGACCTTAAGTATATCATACCACTGCTTTCTTGACTCCATAGTTTCTGATGAGAAATTGGCACTTAGTATTATTGAGGATCCCTTATATGTTGTAAAGCACTTTTCTCTTGCTGCTTTCAGAATTCTCTTTTTACCTTTGGCATTTAACATTTTGATAATTATGTGTCTTGAAAATATGTCGATTAGGGTTCATCCTGTTTGGAGTATGTTGTGCTTCTTGGACATGAGTATTTATGTCTTTTATAAGAGTTGGGAAATTTCTGACCATTTCCTCAACTATTCTTTCTGCCCTTTTTCTGTTCTATCTTCTGGGACTCCCATGATGGTACTTTGGTATGCATCATGCTATCACACAGGTTCCTTAGACACTGCTCAGCTTTTTTCCTATTTTATTTCTATCCACATTTTCCTTCAACTCCTTGAATTGACTTACGAGATTTGTTTGAATTTCTTTGATTAGTTGTCCAAAGCCTATGACTCCTGAAGTTTTAATTGTTCCCTTGACTGAGCTAGGTCTTTGTGTTTGCTTAGTATGGTTTGTAATTTTTTGCTAGTATCTGGGCATCTCATAATTTTCATGTACTAACTCAGAAAGTCATTTTCTTCCTCTTGCCTTGGGTTTTATTGTAGATTGTCTATGTGTTAAGATTGTTGTTCGTCACTTGGTCCAGCTTATACTGAACCTTTAGAGCAGCCTGTGCTTGTTCAGATTTTCTTAGGTCCTTTGCACCTGTCTCTTGCCCTGGGCATGTGCTGCAACTTTGAAGATTGCCCTTTTATGTGCAGTTGTTTCCCCTTCAGGAGAATGCTTCCTTTCCTCTCTTCCTTCTCTGGGAAACCTGAGATGTTCTGTTTGTTTTTTTGCAGATTTTTCTCCTCATTGCCTGTGATTTGCTTGACTCCCCTCCTTCACTCAATGCCCCCTTTCCCTTACGCTTTTCCATCCTAAGGCCCATCCTGCCTTACAGCAATTCAGTTTTCCATTATTTTTCCATGAGGTTTTTCTGCCTCCAGTAATTTCCACATTAGGGTATCCTACCCCAGGGAGCCAGATGGGGTCAGTGTTCAGAAATGGCCGGTTTTTCATTTGGGTGTTTCAGCAATCAGAGACCGAGTTGGGTGTTTGCACCTCCAGTCTCTTGTTTCCTGGGGGACTCCCCCCCACACACTTTTTTTTTTCTAGGAGGTACTGGGTATTAAACCCGGGACCTCATTCATAGGAAGCAGGTGCTCAACCACTGAGCTACACCCGCTCCCCACTGGGGGCCCTTTTGTATGCATATGCTTGCCAGTCACTTGGGTTCTGCCCTGGGTATATGTGGCTGGGTCCCTGTGCCTGGAGGTGGATGAGGTTCTAACTTGCTGCTGTGAGTGGCTCTGTGGTCTGTGACCATGGAAGTCGGTACCTGGCCAGAGTGCTGTCACTGTGTAACTCTTAAGCCACACAAGACCAAATTAGGGGTAGGGGTCCAAATGGCAGGTCCCAGTCATAATCTCCTACCTTTTTTCCCTTCGATTCGGCATTTGTAGAGTCCTTCTCCATTCTCTATAATCCTCTAGAGTTCCAATTACATGAGATTTGTCCTTTGACTGGTTGTTTCTGATGGGGGACTTTTCCCAGGGATATTGTAGATAGTCATCTTAATCTTATATAATCTTTAATAAGTAATCATTTTATATAATCATAATCTTATATAATCTTTCATTTTTGTTTTTATCATTTATGTCTGAAAATTTCTGTGGTTATAAACAGTGCTTTAATACAGTATTTCTTAAACTGGGGTTTGAGGGGTTCCTTGGAGAAGGAGAAATCTTTAGTTATCTGTAAGAATTTCTGAGTTTTGTGTTTCTATTTCAAGAAGAAACTTTTAAAATAAATAAATAAGGATTTTCTAGATTATCACCTCGAAACATGCACATTTGTATTTACAAGTATATTGCCACCAGGTGGGTTAATGAAAAAAGAACAAAGGCAGACTTTATGTTTAAATGATGCTTTCATGCCATCATGGTCAGAAGACATCCCAGTACCACCATAAGGTGCCTGAGCAGTTGGAATATGACAACTGGTGGAAGAACTGAGTCATTGCTGATGATGATAGTAATATAGGAATGCTGAACTCAAAAGAATTCTAGCTGTGGGAGGGCTAAGGAGCAGGGCATATGGGAATCCCCTATATATTTTTTTAATTTAATTTAATTTAATTTTTACTATTTTGTTTCTCCTATATTTTTTATGTAACATTTATGTAATCTAAGTTTCTTTAAAAAATAAAAAAGTATATAAAAAAAATTCTAGCCGTCATTTTCATACTCCTGTTGTGAGTGGCAATTTACTTTATCATACATCACATTATTAAAAGTGGTTTGTAAATTACTGAAGTTTAAGAAACACTACTTTATTTGATTTCCCATATAGTTGTTTCTTTCATGTATCTTTTTAAAAAAATTTATGTGGTAACATAAATACAACCTAAAATTTTCCATTTTAACAATTATCTGTTTACAGTTCAGTAATATTAATTACATTCACAATGTTTTGCAAATGACACTGCCATCCATTACCAAAACTTTTTCATTAACCCAAACAGAAACTATACCCATTAAACATAACTCCTTATCCCTTCTCTCCCTAGCCCATGGTAACCTCTTATCTACTTTCTGTCTCTCTATACTTATTCTAGGTATTTCATATAGTGAAATTTGTCCTTTGTTGTCTGGCTTCTTTTCTTTTTAAACAACTTTATTTCAAATTCACAAAAATAAAAGAACAGAAAAGGGCAGCTCAACAAGTTATGAAAACATACTCCTAAAAATTCTTTTTCAGTCACTTTGATCTAATTCCAACTGCTAACTCAGTTGTTCCTCTAGTGTTTAGAAAGATACACAGATGAATACAGAGTGGTTAAGTGACAAAGTCAAGGCCTCCTTATTAATGAAAAAAAATGTCTGGCTTATTTTACTGATAATGATGTCTTCAGAGTTTATCCATGTTGTCAGGTGTATCAGAACTTCATTCCTTTTTATGGCTGAATAATATTCCATTGTATGTATCTACCACATTTTGTTTATCCATTCATCTTTTAATGGGCCCTTGGGTGACTTCCACCTTTGGCTATTGTAAATAATGCTGCTGTGAACATTGGTGTACAAATATCTGTTTGAGTTCCTATGTTCAGTTCTTTGGGGTATATACCTACGAGTAGAATTCCTGAGTCATATGGTATTTAAGCTATTTTTAATAGATCTTTGAGCTTTTTTTTTTTGCATTAAAATTTGTGTATATGTTTTCTAGACCTTTACCAGAAGATGATAGTATTGAAGCAGATATATCTGTATCTGGACCAGAAAGCCAGCCTGGTAAGAACTTGAGACTTAGTTTTTAAAAAATGAACTTTGAGGAAAGCATTTTTTGGAATGCTTTGGAAATTTAAACATACTAAAAACATAGCCTTGGTTTCTTGAAATTTATACAATAAAAAGGTGGGGAGACAAATAGTGAAACTCTTCAGGGATATGGAGACATCCAGACACTATACCCAGGGCAAGACAGATCAGGAATTTGGCCCCTTCCCAGTGGGCCCTAATCTGGTATTTATGCTCCCCCTACCGCCCCCGTGTGTGACTGAGTTAGACTCAGCAGTGGTTACCCTATGCGTGACTCTTCTGTCCTTCTATTTAAACCTGTAATTAGTACAAGAGTTGGTAGGTATACATCCAAGAGACTTAAATCTTTGGGCTGTCCATGTGCCAGCTAAGCCCTGAATCCCAACGGAGTTGCAACACCTACTCTCCAGTTCAGTGGACTCACCCAGGACAACTAACGGGGTGGAAATGATGAACAAACAACATACCAAGGAACCGAGAGTACCTACAACTGCAAGCAAGAGAGTCCCATCCATTAGATGTATGGGATCGAAGCCCCCCTCAATTAATAGTGGAGTGGGCATCACCATCCCAGAGCCCTCAGGATTGGGAAACAAACTATGGACTAAAATAAACTTACTAGTATTCTACTATAGACTTATTGTGGTTCTAGCAATGGTTCTAGAAATACCATTGTTGTGGAGACAGTGACCCATGGATGTTCTGGGGTTAGGGAGAGGGAAAAACAGGTGTAATAGGGGGCATTTTCGGGACTTGGGAATCATCCTGAATGATATTACAACAACAGATACAGGCCATTATATATCCGGCCATAACCTACAGAGTCGAATGGGAGGGAGCGTAAACTACAATGTAAACTATAATCCATGCTTAGTGGCAGTGCTCCAAAATGTGTTAATTGTAGTGAATGTACCACACTGATGAAAGATGTTGCTAATGTGGGAAAATGGGGGAGATGTGGGGAGCAGGGCATATGGGAATCCCCTATATATTCTCTGTAACATTTATGTAATCAAAGTATCTTTTAAAAAATAAAAAAAGTGAGAAAAAAAAGGTGGGGGGAGATCATTGTTGGTCATAAGAGGAGACTATGGGGAGCGGATATAGCTGGAGTGGTTGAGCACCTGCTTCCCATGTACGAGGACTTGGGTTCAATCCCCAGTACCTCCTAAAAACAAAACAAACAAAAAAAAACAACTCTCATTGGGGAGTGGATGTAACTCAGTGGTTGAGCACCTTTTTCTCACGTACAGGGTCCTGGGTTCAATCCCCAGTAACTCCTAAATAAAAAAATTTAAAAAAAAAAGGTGACTATAAGGTCTGCTTTTATTACATAAAAAGACATATCCTTGCTGGGATACTTCATTACGTCTTGCCACGATATAAAAGCAATAGTGATCAAAATTCAAAGTTTGTAAATTAACCAGTGCTTTGGAATTGTGTTTAATGCTATTTTTCTCAAGAATTTTTATCTTATTCAATTTGAGCATCTAAGCATTCCTTCTAATGTATCTCTTACTTTGTTTTCCCATTTCAGGCTCACTTGAAGTTAATGGAAATAAAGTAAGAAAGAAACTAGTGGCTCCAGACATTAGCCTGACATTGGATCCTAGTGATGGCTCTGTGTTGTCAGATGATTTGGATGAAAGTGGGGAGATTGACTTAGATGGCTTAGACACGCCATCAGAGAACAGTAATGAGTTTGAATGGGAAGGTAAATGCTTCATTGTTTTTATCTGATCTTTATTGATGAGTATTTGTGTTTATATACATAAATGTTTTTACAATGGCATTCTCTATTAGGAAAAGAGGATAATTGAAAAACTTAAAACTTGATCATGAAACCTACTAAAATCAAGGTATTTATTTTAAGTGTGTGTTCTAGAAACCCACAATTTCTCGAATAAAAAAAAATTTTAATCAATGTATTAAGGACCTCTATTTGAAATATATGTTATTCTTTTCTAAAGTTTATACATTTATTACTAAAATATGAAATCCTATAATTCTAAATACTGTCATAGATTTCAAAGTTGTTTATAGTAGATTACACAGGTTGGCTTAATTTTTTTTTCTTAATTGCCCATTGTTATAAAGTTTTGTTTTTCATGGTTGAGCCAAAAATGTTGCTTGGTAATTATGGCATGCTCTTTTATTTCTTTTATTCAGTTGATCAGCGAAAAAAAAAAAAACTTTGAAAAATACATACAATTTAGTGAATATGCTAAAAGTAAAGGTTTGAGGAGAGGGGGTCCTGAAAGCAGTTTTTTGGAAGTTTTTAAAAATAGGCTTGCTTGTTAGTGCTGTACTTTGTGAAGCGACCAATTTGAAATAATGTATACTCTTAGTTCCCAAACCTTATATTCCTTATCATTAGTTATTTGGAAATTCAAAGGAATTGGCATGTGTTTTGCTTTGCATGCTTTCTTTAATTAGATCATTGCTGTCTATAGTATCTTTACATAGTTGTTAATAATTTATATATAGTCTATCTTTGAAATGATTTTTTATTGCAAATCAGTGTTTAGCATTAGGTGTCTTTATATGCAGTAAAGAGTAAGATTATTGTTATGTTTTATCTTTGGTTCCTTTTTTTCCTTCTTGTTTTACTGGTTTAGTAAGCATTCCAGTAATAAGCAATATTTTATAAAGATACTGAAATAGTTTTCTGCCTATGTGTTTTGTCTCTTCTTTCTTTAATGCTGCTGTAGTCATTTCCTGGAAGGATATTTTCCGTTAACAGCTTTGTCTTGGAAAAAAACAACTAACATGCAGTAGGTCCCCCTTCCCCCCATCTTTTGGTAAGGACTATGATACTAAAACTCTGAAAATCATTACTTCATTAAAAATCAGCTAAAATGCAATCTTGAAACACATAAATTATAACTAATTATTGGTGCTTTTGCTTTGGCTAATGTTAATTTAAATAGACCTTTTTGCATGTACACTTCAGAATATCATAAATAGCTGCTTTATAAAATTGATCAAATGAGAAATAATCATTGACTAGTTAACCACTTTCTATCTGGAATTATAATGTTTGGGGAATAATGTATGTGCTCAACAGAAAAATAATTGGCTCCCAGATAGTTACTTTAAGTAATTCACAGTATTAACTATCAAAGACAATGTTTTCATAAATAGAATCCTGGAAAGGCATTGTAGGGCCAATATACTAAGGTTTGGATTGCTAAATGAATTGTCTTTCCTGAACGTGGGTATATATGTTTCATTATGATTAGATGTTTTGCTGAATTAGGCAATAAAAAAAGTTAAAGAACTATTATTCACACAAAAAAAACATAAAATGGCCTCATGTTAAGAGCAAGCCTTTTTCCCTCTTTAAGGAAGAGATATTTTAAATTCTGCAGATGATGTAATAAAAATCTTTCTGAGTAATCTAAGATAGTAAAGTGGTTAACATAATATGATTTTTATTGTAAAAATAACAATTTGGATTCAAAAATGTTTTATTTTGACAGATGATCTTCCAAAACCCAAAACTACTGAAGTAATCAGGAAAGGGTCAATTACTGAATACACAGCAGCGGAAGAAAAAGAAGATGGACGACGCTGGCGTATGTTCAGAATTGGAGAACAGGATCACAGGGTTGATATGAAGGCAATTGAACCCTATAAAAAAGTTATCAGCCATGGAGGTAAAAATTACTGAAGACTGCTCAGATTTTTTTTAATGCAGCATCAGAAATCTAAATGTTTATAGAAAAATCTCCCTTAAATTATCACATAATTTTGAAAAAAATAAACATTGCTCAGGAACATAACAGTTTTAAAGTGAAAGAATAAAACCAACACTTTAAAATCATTAATAAAATAAAAAGTAAGCAGTTTTAAAAAAGCATTAATACATGCATGCAGTAAGTTCATAAGGTAGAAAAATGAATGCAGTAAAAACTGTATCCCTCCAGCTTCTATCCTTCAGTTACTCAAAACTGGAACTTTTCTTTCTCCCCTTTAAGTATATAGTTCAGTGAGTTTTGACCAATCCCCATGTAACTACAAATAACCCATATAACCTACACCTGTAAAGATACAGAACATTTTCATTGCCCAGAAAATTTCTCTAATATTCCTTCCTAGTGAATCCCCCCCTACCTACCCAGAATAACTACTGTTCTAGTGTCTCCCTCCATGACTAGCTTTTCCTGTTTTCAAATTTCATATAAGTGGAATCATGTAATATGTACTTTTTTCTACTTATTTTGCTCAGCATGTTTTTGAGATTCATCCATGTTGTTACAAGTATTCATAGTTGGCTCCTTTTTATGGCTGAGTGATATTCCACTTGTATTAGTCAGCCAAAGGGGTGCTGATGCAAAATACCAGAAATCTGTTGGCTTTTATAAAGGGTATTTATTTATTTGGGGTAGAAGCTTACAGTTACCAGGCCATAAAGTGTAAATTACTTCCCTCACCAAAGTCTAGTGCCATGTGTTGGGGCAAGATGGCTGCCGACATCTGCCAAGAGTTCAGGCTTCTTGGGCTTCTCTTTCCCTGCAGCTCTGTTTCTCTCCGGGCTCATTTGCTGTGCTCGCTCCACAAGGCCAGCTGTAGATTATCAGGCTAACGGCTCTGTCTCTCTCCCAAGGGCTTGTGCAGGACTTGTGCTGGACTTGTGCTGTGTCTAAGGAGCCATCTCTATTCCTCTGTGTTCTTCTCCTGTGTGTTCACTTCCCAGGCTTCAGCTCAAAACTCCAGCATCAAAACTCCAACTCTGTCCTCTGCCATATCTTTTATCTTTTAGTCCCCACCCACCAAGGGGCGGGGACTCAACGCCCTACTGACATGGCCCAATCAAATTCCAAATCATAATTTAATCAGTTAAAAGCGATATCTCTGACAGACCAGTTTACAAACATAATCCAATAACTATTTTTAGAATTCATAAACAATGCCAAACTGCTACACCATTGCATGGCTAAACCATGATTTTCTTACCCATTCTCCTTTTGATGGACATTGAAATTGTTTCCCATTTTGGCTCTTATGAATAAAACTGCTGTGGGCATTCTTGTACCACTCTTTTTGTGGATATAAGTAAAACTTACACTTTTAAACTATGATTCTTAATTTATCTAATATCCCTGAACAAATCATTTAGCTGTACCACAAGATAGAGTAGTTCATTCCACATTTTTCTCAAGCACCTAGTTTGCATATTTGTAGGGTACAAAAATACAAGGCATAGTCCCTTCCCTTAAGAAATTTACAAGTCAAATAGGAAAAGCTATGGAAGTACAGGTTATAACATATCAGGCTGTTCCATATGTAGACATTTACCTAGGCACTGTGTAAATGGTGCCAGAATGTTAGTAGCCATCAGAATGCATAGGGCAACTTCATAGAGTGTGTCATGTTACCTTAAATCCTGACACAAGCCAGAGAAAGCACATAGGAAAAGTACACTGATTTTTCACATAGAGTCATTTCTACTACATTTACTCTCCACTGAATGCATTTCCCTGTTTATTTCTACAGTCTTCATTCATCTGAAAGCAAATCACTGGAATATTTGCAGTCACATTATTCTGCCTAATTTAATCTTATTCAGATGAGAAAAAAAAAAAAAACAGAATAATCTGGACCAGGAAGTCTACAGACAGATTAATTCAACTTGTTCATGAGATGGAAGTCATGAGACCTTCCTTATGGTTTATACCTAATATCTTTCAGGAATGACACTTTATTTCTCTTCGGGGAAAATAATTAAGGCCATCTAATCCTATTGGATTATCACATTATGTTTTCTGACGAATTAAGAAAGACAGGGAAAGTTCAAATGTACTTGAAATAATAAAACCTTTTCAGTACATGATTATAAACAATAGAAATGAAGGTTAAAGCAAAAATATTTGTTACTGGATTTAGCTTAGTATCTAGAGATTGTATGGAAACATGCATGTTTTAGCACTGTTTTTCTTCACTTAGAATTATGTCAGAGATGTAATCTTTTCTTAATTTTAATATCCTAAATTCTGTAAAATGCTAGGCATTGTTGAATGTAAAATTACCTTTTAAAAAGCACCCACTTTAACTGTAAATAGCACAAGTATATTTTAAATCAGATGTTTTGGGCTTGTGTCTACTTGTATTTTATCACTCTGTGGTAAAATAAGGCTCACTTTTTAATTATGCCAGTTGAGGTACGTTTTTGGTTTTTATGCCCACCCCCTTTCCTCTTCAAATTTTATTGTTTTCTTTTTTGGAAGAGGAGATTTAAAGATCTGTATAAGGGAAGCAGATGTGGCTCAAGTGATTGAGCTCCCGCCTACCATATGGGAGGTCCCTATTTCGGTTCCTGCTGCCTCCTAAAGAAGACAGTGAGCTAGCGCCACGGGCAGGCACCGCAAGCTGACGCAACAAGATGATGCAACAAGAGACACAAGAAGAAAAACATAATGAGAGACATAACAAAGCAGGGAATGGAGGTGGCTCAA
Source organism: Cabassous unicinctus (assembly GCA_029593785.1). Lineage (NCBI taxonomy): Eukaryota > Metazoa > Chordata > Mammalia > Cingulata > Chlamyphoridae > Cabassous > Cabassous unicinctus. Next base: position 17,986 of record JAQZBX010025953.1, on the reverse strand, counting down.
GTGATTAAGCACCTCCCTCCCACATCCTGGGTTGGGTTCCCAGTGCCTTCTAGAGAAACAAGGAAGACAAACAGACACAGCAAGTGCAAACAGCAAGGGGATGGGGAGAAATAAATAAAATAAATCTTAAAAAAAAAAAAAAAAAAAAGATCTGTATAAGACTACATGAGATAAAACACACTTTTTAATCCAGAAATTTGTGATAGGTAAATCACTATAATCTACCAATCATACAGACTTCCTCAGAAAAATCTTTAGAGTGAAGTAACTGGTGATTTTATCTGGGTTTCTTTTTCAGGATATTATGGGGATGGATTAAATGCCATTGTTGTGTTTGCTGTCTGTTTTATGCCTGAAAGTGGTCAACCTAACTATAGATACCTGATGGACAATCTCTTTAAGTAAGTACATCTCCACAAAATTTTTGGACCAGAATTTGGATCCAATTAGATATTCAATTTAAGGAAGTGAAATTTAGCTGTGTAAAAATTATAAATGTCCCAATTCTGGTTCTTTAAGTCCTTATTCTTTGGCATTATGGAACAAGTATTTTCCAGCTCAGTAGAAAAACTGTCAATTTTTAAACTGGAAGGGATATCTCAAATGATCTCTTCCAACTTCTTTTGTTTACATTTGAGGACATAGTAAGTTTAAAGAAGAGACTTTTATCCTAACATCATATAACTGAATTATACCTAAGCCCTAAAAGCCAAATACAACAGAGCTGACTTAGTTTAGTTATATTTCCACAGATTCATTCTATTTCTCAGGATGGTGCAGTTTTTAAAAATTTTATTGTAGAAAATTTGAAGCATACAAAGGTAGGGAAAAGTATATTGAATTTTCATGTAGTATCAATTTATACTACATTCGCACTTCTTCAAGATAAAAGCATACTCTTTTTAATAATCATAATACCAGTTAATGCAGTTTTAAAAATTTAATTGTTTTTGCTTTCATTGACAGGGAGAAAGGGGAGTTGTGTTATTTGGGTACTCTAGTTCTCTTCTGCACAGCAATATGTAAATCTTAATTTGTTTCTTACAGATATGTTATTGGCACTTTGGAGTTGTTAGTAGCAGAAAACTACATGATAGTTTATTTAAATGGTGCAACAACTCGAAGGAAAATGCCCAGTCTGGGATGGCTCAGGAAATGCTATCAGCAAATTGATAGAAGGTAATATGAATACAAGTTGAAAAGTAGTCTGAATAACTTATAATGGCCTTATTACATTAAATTTTATTTTCTGTTACCTCTTAAAGATACCATGTATCTACTTCCTAAAATACGTTTATTAATATCAAAACAGATTTCTGTTTTCTCAAAACAATATTTTAGAAAGTCATGAAAGAAATCAATTTTGATCTGGTTTTTTAAAGAATAACTATTTGAAACACTTATTTTTTCCTTATTTATAGCACTCATACAATTTACATCTTGGGAAAGAATGGAGAACTTAAAGTATTTCCTATTTATTATATTCTGAGTTCTTGTCTAAATTATATTACTTAGCACATTTCATGTTTTTTTGAAGGTGCTTGTTTAACTGTAATCATTCTTTGAAATGAGCTCTAGAAGTGTACTCTCCTGGTAGTTTGTCACCTATGGTAATGGAATGAACTTTGGTCTTCCAATTAGTTTGATTTGGCCATAGTTTAATTCAAACTAGTTTGATCTACTCAGACTCCTTAATAAGTTTCTCTTCATATTGAAATATTACTTGGCCAGTTCCTGTGATTAAAAAAAAAAAAATCCTTAATGATCACTTTATTTATGCATGAAATATGCATAGTAAACAACAGTTTTTATTTAGTCATTTTAAAAGAAGAGGCCTAGGATAATGTCTTTCATTTTTAATCAAAGTTTCAAACTTTAAGAATAGGTTAGGTCTGATTCACATTATCTGTTGTGTGGTTATGTCTACTCCTGCATCTCTGCCTGTACCTTTAATCATGTTAAAGGAATTGGAACCAATTTCCCCCAGTCCTAAAATAAAAATATCATGTTTCTATATTCAGTTGCCCTCTATCTCTGGTGAGAGTCCTGAAGACAAGTTAATGTATGTTATGAGACATTTAATAACAGGCTATACTTGGACATAAATTTGCCAAATGTAATAAAGTTCATTTCAGAGCAGTAGGACAAACCACAGGAACTTGTGAGTGCATTTTTTAATTCTCCAGACTGTCACACCTAAATGAAAACTCTTGGATGAGCTTTTTAAATTATTATTTTGTACAAAATTGCACATACTTACTGAAGTTTTAACTTCTAGCATTAGAATTTATACAGACTTTTTTCTTTTTCTTTTTCTTTTTTTTTTTACTCTAGGTTACGGAAAAACCTAAAATCTCTAATTATTGTACATCCCTCTTGGTTTATCAGAACACTTCTGGCTGTTACAAGACCATTTATTAGGTAATTTTCTGAGAAGCATTGACTTAAAACAAACAAACAAACAAAAAAAAAACTCCTTGTATAAATTTCATGCCAGTTCTGTTGGTCAGAAATATTGAGGTAATTATTCTTATTTTCTTCCATAGCTCAAAATTCAGCCAAAAAATTAGATACGTCTTTAATTTGGCAGAACTAGCGGAACTTGTCCCCATGGAATATGTTGGCATACCAGAATGCATAAAACAGTATGTTTTGTTTTATTTCTTTACATGTGTTGGATCTTTATATTTTGATATATTTTTCAATACCCATTCTTTCTTTCTTCACCTATTATAAATATTTTATAGCTGCTCTTTTTTTTATATAACAAAGAAAACGGGGGAGAAGTTTTCCCACACCTTCCTAAACTTATAGACTGATCTCCCCATAAGTCACCATTTTCTTCTGACTCAGTTGAAGAATTAGGAGAAATGATTTCTGATTGTGATTTATTTTATATTTTTAAAAATTGATCATAATCTAAGAGATTACTTCCTGATTGGTCAGTACTAAGGAACATTCTCCAAACTTTGAACATGCTTTCTCCAAATTTGAGTAAACTCATCCTGGCATTGAATTACCATATTGCTAGAGAAATAAAATGTTCTTTATATCAACCTAACCTTAATACCTTCCAGTGGCTGGAATTTGTTCTCTTTAGAAAATTTGCTTCCATCTAACTTCTGAAAGGACTTGATAGAAGGCTAACACAAATACTTTAGCATCACAATGCTATTATATAGGAAAAAAGTTCCTTTGTTCTGTTAATATGAGATTTTAGTTTATTTAATGTGTCAAAGCCAGATCTACCAGGCCAGTTTGGACTTTGTACATAGTGTATTAAGTATTTTTGGTTTCTCCTGGCAAACTTACATGGGTTTATTTTTAGTGCCTTATTTCAAGAGTTAATTCATCTTCACAACATGTATATTTACTAAAACAACTCTTCCCTACCAAGGTATGAAGAAGAAAAGTTTAAAAAGAAACAAAAAAGGTATATGCACACCTTGACTGGGTTGCATCTAGACTAGTCTATTTGCATTGCACAGACTAACTCTTCCTGATTGGTTGGTTAGCTTGTAGACAAAGATAATAGCATTTGTAAATATAAATATACCCCATCATCCAAATACAGGGTGAATCCAAAGTTTCTGGTGCTGAATATGAACTTGGATTCACCCTGTATTAAGACCATATATATTGGCCAATTAGGAATTAAAAGTCACTGCCACTCATTTTTGGTAAAAATACTGAAGTGAAACCAGAGAAATTCTGAAAATACTACCTGAAACATCAAATACTTTAAAGACTGTATCTGTTTTCCCCATTTTCTTTAAATCTCTAACTTGTGCTTTTGAGATATTTATGCAGACTGTTTTTTAAGGAATCATAATTTATTTCCCTGGGGTTGATGATTATATTTGCAATGCATATATTCTTTGGCTAACCAACATTGATTTCCTTGTACGCTTCAATTAAATGGCCTGCTAACCAGTCAAATTCTACAAGTGATAAAATACCTGAAAGTTCAATGTACCATTTAACAGTTAAACACTCTGCTCTTCATTTTAAATTTAATTCTGAACACTTCTGCTTTGAGCATAACAAACTATTATCTATTAATATCTTGGCATAGAAAATGAAAGGCCAGAGTATAATATAGTTTCCATTTTTTGTAGTAATTTATAAAAGTGTAGAATTTGGATATAATTTGTTAATGGAATTTAAAATACTGACAATTAAGTTAGCAAAACGTAGTTTAATACAATCTTTCATCCTTAAAAGTTAAGATGAGAAACTTACATGCAGTTTTTTATTTTGCCTATTATACGGAACCAACTGGAACTGGAACTTTAACTTTGAACAGTTTGGCTATGTTGATGAGCTAGAACTAAGTTGACCATGTGATAAAATCATAGTCTTAACATTTCTATATGACACTTTATAGTTTAACCAACACTTTACATATAGATGTGGCCCATGATATTAGGTCTTGCTGATTTCCCATTCTTTCCTGGGTATTGGTGTGCATTTGTCAGACAACTGGTTGAAATAAAAGATATAGGCTGTAATCATTAAATATTTTGAAGCTAGCTGCTTTGTGGGTTTCAAAATGAACCATTTTTTGCTGATGAAATGTTCTGTATTGTGCCTTTTAAAAAAACTCTTAGTATTTAATCACCTGCCAAGGAGTAATGTAGGCATCAGAAAAAAAAGTGAAACTCATTGTACTTTTTATTTAAATCTATTGTTTGCAACCTACCATTACTATTTTATCTTGATTTTCTTTTTTCTTATTTTCTTTTTGTTTGTGTTTAACTTTAAATGGGATGATTACATAGACCATTCAGGCACTTCTTAGTTTTTGTACAGTTTCTTTAGCTTTAAAAAATAGTAAGTCTTGTCAGCTTAAAAATGATAAAATTAAATTTTTAAAAATAGAGGTCCCTGTTTTTTTAATGAAAACTTAACAGCAGCTGGGTGTGAGGAAGTTGAGTTAAGGTAAAATCTCCATGATGTGTACTAGTGATAGGGAAGGTATAAAACTGAGTGTTTGAGTATAGCAGTCAACCAACTCCATACAAGTGTAACCAAGCAGCTAGAGATTGTTAAAATGTTTCAGCAGTTCAAAAACAAAGTAACTATGAAATTAGCTCATGAGGATATTCAGATGTTGAAAACTTTAAAATGTTGTTAATCTGCCTTTATCACAGACTAGGGCATTGAGATGTGATTCAGTAATGTTTAGGTGCATGATGATCATATTAATGGAAATAAGTGTGAAAGTATCTTCATATTTCATACCAGATTGTTTTAAATTTCTCCCCAACAGTAATTCAAATTACTATAAATAAAATAGTAATAGACTGTTGTATATTGTCTTTGAAAGTTTATCTATAATTCTTGTGTAGTAAATTATGTAATTATTCTAATTGCCACTTGCCTAAATTTTGGTATAACGTCTGTGCAACCCACCACTAGTCCAGCAGATTTGTTATCTTTGTCTAGGTATTTCTGAACAATAAAATCATATGACTCTTTATTTACTATCAAAACAAGTGAAGGGCATTCACATTCTAAGTCTACAAATAAATTTTGGAGAATAATTTATGGTTTCTATAAATACGCATTTTATCATTGTATTTTAAACTATTAATTGATCAATTGGTGACATTAGTAGCACTTCAGTATTTCAGTTAAAATCTTTTTTGAGGGAGTTGTTTTTCCTGCCAATCTCTGTAACTACTTGGATCCTTGCCCCAGCCAAGCTACAATTCAGTATTTTATTATCCCAATTGTAATAGGAGCTTTAAGGGACTATATCTGCATTTGTGTGTAAAATATTTTATAATCTTCAAAGAAACAAGAGTCACATTTCTTGCCAGTGTCCTGCCTTTAAAGTTTGTCTTCTCTTTCCTGGTTGGGGAAATAATGTTCGGTAACCTTTTTTACTATGTCTGCTTTGCAAAGCTTTGTTTTTAACAATAATATTTCATGCTTAGTTATTAATTTTAAAAAGAAAATTGTTCACTTGCTGGTCTCTAATTATTATTTTTCATTAAACAGAGTTGATCAAGAACTTAGTGGAAAACAAGACGAACCAAAAAGTGAACAGTAAGTTTGGCATCTAGTCCAAACAAGACTGAAGAATGTGCTGATGAAGCAATGCTCATTTTGCATTTATAATGCATTTATTCATCCTTATTTTTAGGTAACCTGTTACAAAGTTGACTTGATTTTTTCTTAATGGACTTTTGTACAAGGGACTGTTCACTGCTGTATTGGCTTGCAAATCTATTCAATTTAGCTCTTTAATAGCCAATTATACTGTAACCATTTTATATTTTATAATGCTAAATATCTGAGAACCACACTTTATATAAAGCAGTTTTTGCATTTGTTGAATGATGCATTTTCTTCAGTATAATATTTATGTTCATAAATGGTAAAGGAAAGAGATAATATATATTTTTATGTTTTTGAGCAATATTTTTAACGTATACCTGTCTTTTGGAAGAATATGCAGAATAATAAGACCATGATTTTGTAAAGTGCATGTGTTTTTGTAAATGGTTAAATACATTTCTGGGTAACTTAGAAAATTAAGTTGCTCATAAGTTGAGGGACAGTTAAACTGGTTCTCTTGAATACCCAAAGATCCTTCTTGTTCATGTATATAATTTTAGTAGAGTAGTACTATCCTGAGTTTTTTTCCTCACTTAATGTATATTGTCCTTACTTCAGAAGCACAAATACAAGTGCATAGCACATTTTTTCCTTTTTAAACTTAAAGACAAGTCAAAAAGCCATTTTTGGAACTAGAAAATTTAAGAGGTTAGGAATTAGGGTGTGTGTTTATGTATAAATGGAACATTTTATCTACCGGCCAAAAGCCAGAACTTTATAAAAATTTTAGGTTTATTCACTAATGTGAAATAAGCTATGTGCCCAGGGTATTACCCCCAAATTGGTGTGAGTGTTGTAGTGTAGCAGAGTATGTGATGAGTTGTTCACTGTCACTACTTTTTTCTGTAGAAACAAGGGCTGGTTTTTAACTGCTCTCAATGTGGGCACTTTACCAAAATACTTCCATGTCAGTTATTTGTAATTGGTAAGTATTTGACCTAGTTAGATATGGTGTTTTTTCACATTTCTGTTTGTCAGTACTGTAAATTACATTAACTTTGTAAATCTTAAAGCTCATTGTTATAGTGTGCTCTTTGTGTGACACATTTGACATAAGCATGTAAACTTGTTTAATTTGGTAAGTACTTTCACTTTACATTAAAATAAATTGTACTCATGCTTCCAAACAGTTTAGTTACCCACAAAATCATCCTAAAATAACAGAATAGTCTTAATATTGTGTCATATACTTGTATGACTCATATATATTTGGTAAAATTAGTACCCTCCAGATTTGAGGGTCACACTACTCTCTTGACCATCCTATAAGGTATTTTTACAAAAGAATGGCATAGAGTAACAAAATTGAAGTTGGATGTGAGCTAAGTTTTTAAAATGTATCCTATCCTAGCCTGGCTTTTACCAGTTGCCTTGTTTAGCATAGAGTTCCTGTTACAACTGGGAATTTTCCTTTACTCTTTGTCCTCTCAATCATGAACTTGGTCTGCTAACTTATAACCACTCATCAGAGATACTGGGGGATTCCCAGGATGAGAAATTCCTCAGCAGCCTCCTGACATAATGTGGATTCAGCAGCTGTAGGTAGATCGTAAACTAATGTCATTATAGTGAATAAAGCCAAAACCATTATTGCTTGCCCAAATCTTAGGAACACTTTGTGTTGAAGAAATAAACTAACAGTAACAACATAGGCATTCCTTCTCAATTCGCTATATGAAGATTATGAATAAAGGATGATACTGAATTTAATTATGATTAGATTCTTTATGTATAGAGCATATTAAGTAGTATTTCATTTATAGGACTTTATTTTGCTCACCGTGGGCTGAGCTTTTTAAAAGATGGTTTTTCACCTTATTAAGTACTCAGTTCTTCAACAAAGAATAATTCAACTCTTTGTTTATTGACTTTTGCTTCTGCAGTCATTTGTTCCTTAACTGTAGATAAAACTTATTCCAAAAATGAAAAGTGTTTCTAAATATGTTTTATGTAGAATTAGCTTACATTCCATTAGAACATTAAAATTCAGAGGGAATAGTAACACCTGGGATATACAAAAGGGATGTGTTGTGTATCACTAAATTAAAAGGAAACTGCTTCAATGTACACTTTAAAGGAATCTGGTGTAGTTTGGAAGTGCCCCACAAAAATGTTTCATAACTATCAGATTCAAGATCATAACTAATACGTTAGAGTAAATGGATTTATTAAGTGTGTTATTTGTAATTTGTTGCTATGTAATATTCTCTCCAATCATTTAATTTTTTTTTTTTTTTTTTTTTGTACTGGGGTGGGGGATTGAACCACAGACCTCGTAAGCGGGAATCCAGCACTCAACCACTGAGCCACACCGGCTCCCTTAATTTTCCATTACAGATTGAGATAAAAGAACATGTGTAATTGTATTATTTTACCTTCCCATGGACGTCATGGGAATCTTAACTGATTTAATTTGATCTGTCCGTAGCTATTTTTTGTTATACTTGGGATCTGAGTGCCCCTTTTTACTTAAAAGTTTTTTCACGTGAGTATGAAATAATTTGATTCTTTGTTCTGCTTGATCATATTCTAAGTAGCACCAAGGAATGATGCGATATTGTCCCTATGTTTAAGCTTAATAGTCTTTAACTCAGAAGGTGGTATGAAGAAATATGATTCTAAATAGGGCCTGGCAGGGCAGTTGGAAAGGAAGATAGCAAAACAAGGAAGTAAGAGAAAGAAAACTATTAAGGGGTTGAGTTAGCCATTATGTGCAGTACCACTGAGTTTGTCCCTGTTAAGGGAAGTACTGTGTGTATGGCAGGTGGTGCTACAGTATCCTGCAGGAAAACCTGCAGCCTGCACACAGAATATGTGAATAAGGAAATATGTGGAGCAACAAGAAAAAAGACTGACATATATCTATGATGAGAGTTCCTATTTTCCTCTTCTTTGTCTCATCATACAAAAGCAAATTTGAACAGAGAGGGCAGCAATTAGAGTACTTATATTAAAGACTGGTTTATTTTTCATATTCCATAGTTGGTGAGCATTAATGTAGTCTTCCAAAACGGACATCACTGTTTAGTACACTGCATTAAATACTGAAATCTGCTGATTGACAAGTATTTATTTATACCTACAATTTCTTCAACTGCAATTCCAGAAATTTAAAAAGGTAAAAGATCTGCTTTTTGATAAGACTTCTTTTAAATGACTATATAGCATTACTATTTGGCTATTTTTATGTGAGTGCTCAGGGAATTTGAGGGTATTTGATTTAATGCAGAAGTGGCCTCTTAGAGTTCCTCAACTGATAGGTATATTGGGGTAGAGCAAGCCAGTTTCCTGTCGGTTGGAGAAAGACTTGCATGGGAAGGAAGGCCAACTGGCGGGGGAAGTAGAGGAGGGGGGGTTATCTATTCAGTGTTCCAAACTAGTTCAGAAGAATTACTTGGGGAGCCCTTTACCTCCCTTCTCCTTCTCCAGATTCTCTATGACCAGGTCCAGTAATGTAACTTTCCTTGTGTAGTCTAAATAGTAATTGAAAATAAGAGTAGTGTCGTGAACAGCATAGAGTTTGAATAGAACTGTTAGCCTGTTGCAACTATATATGTGATAGATCTTCTACTTAATTTCTTAGGTTTGGAGAACTGAATAAAAAATGCTATGGGAAGTTCATATAAAGCACTTAACAAATCAAGCACTGGATAAAAAATCAAGTGTTTAGTGCTTTCAGATTTAATAAAGAATGATACTAAGCTGTTTACTTCAGATTATTTAAGACCTTCTAAAGAAGGTTAAAACATTTGCATTTTGAGATTTTTATGCATTTTCCCATTCATTTTGGCTAAGGAAAAAATTGGAAAATAACATTGAAAATTATCAGCTACCCCACTGCACTTTTTGTTTACAGACTTTCTGACTTTATATCCCTTAAACCATTGTTTAATTGTTTATTTACAATAAACCTAGCTATTAAATATTGGTGGTGTTTAGGGCCCTTGACTGCACAACCCTTGGGATACCATTCACATAGAACACAATTCAGAGTTTGTTAGACACTATCGCACTTTGATATATATTTCAAAAATGTTTTTGTTACCACAAGTTCACATGCTGTCATTTAACAAAATTAATGTACTGTGATCATTTTTACTGCTATTCAAATGAGGTTGCCTAGTCTATAACTGTCATTTACAGTGTGAGAAATTCAGTTCTGATGACTGTGTCTGCAAGATGATGATGTAGTCCCTGTAAGAAATACTAGGGTTGATCTTGATTTACTTAAGGAGATGTAGTATTTTATTTCCTCTTTGACCTGTTAGGAATACAATAATTTGTGTCTTGTTGTTTGTTGAACATCACATTTTTGCAACGTTAATGAATTAAATAAATTAATTAGAAAATTTGTTTTTGTCTTATCATATTTTTCTGTTTTCCATTATGCTACAAAATTTTTACACTGAATTAATTATCTTGTAAGCGTTACAAGTAATTTTAGACCTTACTGGTGTTTCTCTTCTTATAGTCTGGGTGCTTCATAATCTTTTGGGGGATGAAGAGTTCTCCCTGCTTTAATTTAAAGATTTTCGCAACTGTAAGCAAACTTTGTATTTTCATAGTGTAGAGTTACTTTAATTAGTGCAGAATCCAAGAATGAAATCGGCTGGAAACATGACATATGTGAGGACTTACTTTATAGACTTTCTTAGGATTCCAGTTGGTAGCACTTGTTTTGCACTATTCAGCAACTTAATGGCAAGCTGCTGCACAGTAACTGCTGCCTTTAATCCACAGATAGGATACCATCCCTAACACTTCAAGAAATTTGGCATTATACAAACTCAAAATATATATCTAAGTATTTGTCTTGCATAATGTCTTGCATTAGGCACATTTTAAATATAAATTCTCCCAAATTAAAATTCTTCATGAATGACAAATTTAAAGCTTGCTATGTAAGTGAATTGCAGCCCTTGTTTGAATGGTAAAAGAAATAACCCTGCCAAATTCTTTTCAGAATTTGTCTTCAAATTGAGTATTGCAAGATCTTCAATACTACTACTATGAATATATCCCAGGCATAAACTGTGTATCTATCAGTGAAGAATAGTAGCCCCTAAAATTGATAATTCCCTTATGAACGATTTTGTAAACTGGCTACTTCACCCTGGACTGAATTACTCACAAAATAAACCGGTCCACATGTTGAGGGCTTGAAAACTTCAGCCCCCGCCTCGGCTCTTCAGTCTAGCGAGGAAAGCGGGAGCTGGGAGTGGGGTGGGCGGGGCCTCCCGGCCCACCGGCGTGGTGTCACTTCCAGGTTCAGCGATCACTTCCGGGTCGTTGGCCTTACTCTCCGGGCTCTGCGGCTGCGGAAGAGGTGGTCAAGGAAATCGACACCTTCCGCGTAGATTGCGACTTCTCCGCGGCGGGAAGCGCCTTCCCTACAGGTACTGGGTGACCTGGGTCGTGTTAGGGAGAGAAAGCCGAGCCGACGCTCCCTGCCGCCTCTCAGAGCTAGAATTGTGGCTGGATGGGTCTTCTCCCAGGACTACTCCGAGGGCAGTTTGCCCCGGGTGTCCCAGGTCGGCCTGCCACCGACTTCGCTGCGGGGATACCCCGAGGCGGGTATCCGGGAAGGGAGGCGAGACAGCGGGAGACGATTGTGTCCTGGGGCGGGAAGCTTGTCCACGGGGCGTTCCGAGGCATTTCACCGTAGCTGAAAGGATCTAGGGGGAGGTCATCAGCCCAGCGTCGTATTTTTAGCCACGTAAATGTCTTAAAGCGTCCAGAACAGCAATTTGGGTTTGGGGACCGAATATCGAGGAAGCGCATTCATAAATGCCTCGTTCCTGTGCTTCATCGCTTAAACTACAAAATAAGGAGGGAGTACTGAATTTCTTTGGCTCATAACACATTTAAAAGATTTGTACGTTTCGCAGGAAATTTTTAAGAATCTAAGCTTTAAAACGAGTAATTTTAACACAGGGTTAAATTTTAAAAAACTATTTTCTAGATAGCTCTTAGACTTGTCAAATGGGGCATGGCACAAGATTCCGTAGTCCTACTTTAAAGTTTTAGCTCTTTACCTCTTTTTTCCCTTGCCCTTTTCACCACCATCCCCCACCCCCCGTTTTACCTCCTTACTGTTTTGTCTTCCTTTATTTCTTGAACAAATGTTTATTGGGTTCCTATGTGCAGGGCACTGCTCTAGGCACCTAGTTGGTTTTTTTTGTTTTGTTTTGTTTTGTTTTTCAGTAAACGAAACAGTCAAAAATCTGCCCTCCTGGAGCTTACATTCTATTAGTTGAGGCAGAAAATAAATAAAAATAAATAAGATATAATGTTTTAGAAGGTGATGGTGCCATTAAAAAAAAATAGATTAGAGTAAGGGGGATTGAGAAGTTCCAGAGTGTGTGGAGGGTGGAGAGAGAGTTGCTAATTTTAAATATAAATCGGCTTAGGCATCATTGAATAGGTGCTATTTGAACGAAGAATTGAAGGAATTGATAGCATTAGCCAAGTGAATATCTGGAAGAAGAACATTACAAACAGAAAGAAAAGCTCTGAGGCAGGAGATGCTATCATGTTCAGGAGTAACAAGAAAACCTGTGTGTCTGGAAAAGGGCAAGCAAGGGGGCAGATGAATAGTAGATAAGGTCAGAGAGATAATGGGTAGCTAGATCATTGTAAGGACTAAGTGAATTGGAAGCCATGGGAGGTTTGGGGCAGATTCTAACCAGTGTTTTAAAGATCACCCTCGCTGCTGAGTTGAGATTAGAGTGTATGGGACAAGCATGGAAGCAGAGAAACAAGTTAAGAGTTATTGCAGTAATCCAAATGACAGATGGTGATAATGGTCCAGTCCAGGGTGATAATGATGAGAAATGGTTGGATGCCGAATAGGTTTTGAAGTTAGAATTTACAGGGTCTGCTAGGGATTGGATGTGGAGTGTGAAATAGAGGAGGGAGTGGAGGATTACCTAAAGGTTTTGCCTAAACCAATAGAAGTAAGGAGCTATATTAACTGAGATGGGAAAGACTACAGGTGGAGATGTTGGATCCAGGAGTGATGCATTCAGGAGAGAAGTCTGCACTCTTCTATGCATTTGGGAATCATCAACAATGGTATTTAAAGCCATGAGACTGAATGTTATCACTAAGGAATGAGTGGAGATGGAAAGCTGCTGAGGCTCTGTGTCCTGTGATATCAAGAGTTCATGGAGAAGAGGATCAACCAACAACCAACATTGAGGATGAACCAGTGAGATGAGAAGACAACCCAAAAAGTGGTGTCCCAGAGACTAAGTGAAGTTCCTTTATCAAAGAGGAGAGAGTATCCAGCTGTGTAAAATGCTCATGTTTGGTGAGGACTGAAAATTGAAGATTAGCTTTAGCAATACCGTTGGTGGACTTGACCATTCGAGTGTTATAGGCAAAACCCCATTAGTAGTTTAAGAAAAAATGGGAGAAAAGGATTGGAAGACAGTGAGTACAGGCAACCCTTAGGAGTATTGCTGCAAAGAGAACTGAGAAATAGGATGGTAGCTGGCAGGGGAAGTGGGTCAAGACTTTTTATATTTTTAAGGTGGGAGAAGTAGTCACATGTTTGTTTGCTGATGGGAATGATCCATGGAGGGGAAATTTAATGGTGAAGGAGAGAAGAAACAATTGAATTAACTGATATCCTTGAGTCTACTAGAGGGAGTAGGACCTAATGCACAGGTAGAAGGATTGAATGAGTATGGATAGCTCAACTACAAAGACAGGCAGGAAGGCAGAATATATGGGGTAGGTGTTGGTAGGTGGTTAGATGTGGTTTTAAGAGTCTGGAAGATTTCATTGCTTCAGTTTTCTCAATAGAGTAGAAAACTTTTCATCATACTTCTAATATTTGATATTAGCACTTTGACATATCTTCAAGTCGTTTATTCACTCAACAATTATTTATTGAACACATGTTACATACTAGGCACTGTTCTAGGTGGTAAGTATATACCTGTGAACAAAAGTCTCTTTTGTATATATTTTTGTGGATAGAGACAGAATAGCCATATATATGTCAGCTTTGATTATTGGTATGAATGAAAATAAAGCAGTGTTAGGAAGAAGGGGATCATTCTTTTTTTTTGGAGGGGTTGTCAGTCACAGAAGGCCACTCTGATGAGGTGACATTTGAGCAGAGATCTGAATCAGATGAAGGAGTGAACATGCAGATAATCTGGGAAGAACATTTGCAGCCAAAAGAACAACGAGTGCAAAATCCTGAAGCAAGAACATCTTAAAGAGCAGCAAAGGGCCAGTTTGGAGCAGAGTGAGTAGAAGATAAGGTCAGAGAGGTAGTGGGGTGCCCAGATCATTTAGGCCCTGCAGACCATTGGAAGGACTTTGTTTTTTACTTTGAGATGGTATGCTGGAGGGTATTTGGATAGACGAGTGATGTAATTTGACCTGGCCCAGCTCACTCAGTACCTGTGAAGAAGGGACCTCGTACGTGGGAAGCAGGCACTCAACCACTGAGCTATACCTGCTCCCCTGTCCTTCTGTGTCTTTACTCATTCTATTCTTTCAACCTAGAATGACCTTCCTCCTTTGTTTGGCTAAAGTCTAGCTTTAAGAATCAGGAACTGCGAATATTCTTGCTGTCCTGATATTATGATAATCAGGGTAGGCTAAACATTCGCTATATTAGAAACCATGCATGTGTCCCCAGACCTAGTTTTTCTCCTTAGGTCTGGTTTTTAGAATGCTGGTGATAAACCAAACCTGATTTATTACATCACCATTCTGTATGGGAAATGACTGTAACTCCAGTTATCTTTGGTCAACCTTAAGAGATATAGCAGGGGGACGGATGTGGCTCACATGGTTGGGCGTCCGTCTCCCATATAGAGGGAACTGGGTTTGATCCCCGGGACCTCCCGGTAAAAATTTAAAAAAAGAAAAATAGTGCCGTCAGGCCCCACCGAGCCATGCAACAAGATGATGACATAACAGGAGAGTGACACAAGGGAGAGCCAAGACAAGTCACGCCGAAAAACCTACTGTGCAGGCAGTAGAACGCCTCTCTCCCACATCGGAGGTCCCCAGGATCGAATCCCAGTAAAGACAGGAGGAGAAAGATGAGAAGAGAGGGCAGGAAACAGGCACAGAGAATTGCCCAGCAAATGGACACAAAAACAGCAAAAACGGGCGGGGAGGAAAAATGGATAAAAGTAAATAAATCTTTTTAAAAAAAGGATCAGGAAGCTTTTCTGAACCAACTTGCTCAGTCCACAGGCAGCCTCCACAGTACCCCCTTGTGCATATCTCTCACAGTTGTTCTTTTATACTGAATTTACTTTTTTGTATGTCCATTACCCTCTTGAGAATATAAACTTCTTGGGATGAATATCTTTATTCATCTCCCTCTACCTGATACCCAGCACAGTGCCATGCTCCTGGTAGGCACTCTATAAATATTGAATTTTAAGAGAATAGGAAAATGAAGAGGAAGGCATGCAAATGTGAGCTGAAGATTTTCTGGATCAGTGACTTGACAGTAAGTAGAAAGAATGGTACACGGTAAATTCTAGATTAGGGCAGAAAGCAGAATTTTGAAAGAAATGGTAAAGATGTACATTTTTATAAATACAGAATTTCTTTATAAGGGAGTATAAATGCCTATGCAAAATTACAGAAAAATAGAACTAGAAAAATCATTTTAAACTATTCCTTCTAATTCTAAAGTTATATAGTAATTTGTAATTACTAAGTGTTCTAATAGTATATATTAGACTATGAAGGTAGACCATATTACTTACATAATTTATAATGTAACATTATAATCTTTTTTAAACACACTTATATTAAATTTTTAGGACATCAATGCAAACCTGAATAAGAAAAACAGTTTCTTCTCTAAAGCCATGGCATATCAGTTATACAGAAATACCACTTTGGGAAACAGTCTTCAGGAGAGCCTAGATGAGCTTATTCAGGTAAGGAACTAAAAATCAAACATTTTTATTTAGGTGAGTCTATAATAATTCTTGCCTTGCCCCAGGCAAACAATGTGAGGTAAAATATCTTGGACTGTTTGACCCAGCAAGTCAGTATCATTGACTGATGAGTAATCTCAAATTCCTGTTCATTACACTGTCCTGACTACGGGACATAAAATATAATGATGATTGAATGATAGAGTTCAATATATCTAAATCTTCAAAGATTTTTGTTAAATCTAAAAATTGAGTTGTTCGTTTTCTCCTTGTATTTATAAAAAAGGCATATTATATGTACCTGTAAGATAATTTTGTCCAATTTAGTAGTCTTGAGATTTAAAATAGAATTTTGAACTTCTATTTCAATTTTTGGAGATTTAACCTTTTTTAATATAAACTCCATCTAAGAATATATTAAATATATCCATTTGTTTAGATATGTTTTATGGGCTTCAATAATATATTAGTTTTTTGTTTTGTTTTCTAATAAAGGTCCTATGTTTTATATTTAGAAGAAAATTGTTTCCCTCAATTTGAATGCTTCTTTCCAGACCCTATGAAGGGAAGATAGACAAAATTTTGTTCTGGCTTTATAACATCATTGTATGTTTCCTTTTCAAAATTATGTTCATGTTAAGATAATTCAAAAAATATTTTCAGGCTTCTTGTCAGTTACGGCAAAAGAGAACAAGGAATTCTAGTTTAGAGACTCTGGTAAACCTTGGTTAAATTTTAGATGATAATTCGTGTATTTTTATTTAAGTCTTTAATGTTCTTCCCTAAGAGGATTTATAATCTTTACTTTTTTAGTCTCAACAGATCACCCCCCAACTTGCCCTTCAAGTTCTCCTTCAGTTTGATAAGGCTATAAATTCAGCATTGGCTCAGAGGGTCAGGAACAGAGTCAATTTCAGGGTAAGGCTATTTTCCTAAATCTAGAAGTCTGCACCAGTGATTGTTACCACAGTTTTTTTTAGGATCACTACATATTTATTAATCCTAATAGGAAAAGGTTGCTATATCAACATTTGGAACTTGTTTTGTCATAACTAAACTGTACTTTTGAATGAACTGTATAACTAAGTTCATCCACTTAATATGAGATACATAGTTGTTTTTAGATTTTTATTCCATTGTTCACAAATCAGCCTGTGTATATTTGGCTGCCTTCCCCAAAGTGTTACTGAGATTTCAAAGGCCTGAAACATTAGCTGCAGGACTGAAGGTAAGTGGCAGAGTAATCCCTAAGGTTGTGTTTTTCAAACTCTGGCCTTCACCTATTTCAGGGAAGTGCAAAGTTATTTCTGGAAATAAATTTGATCAGTGGATTCTTGAATTTTTCACAGTTGTTCTGGCAAGATTATTTTATTTTTTGTATAACCATATGTAGAAATCTTCACAGTTTATCATCTAAAACCTAATCTTTTAATTTTAAATTGATCCATGTTAATACATGTAGAAAATGTGTTCAGCTACATATCAGAGTCAGTAGATTGACAAGACCCCAATGGTTTTCTAATTATTGCCTTATTGTAAGTTTCTAGTTTGGATCTATTTAGCTAAAGTTAAAGGTAATCTGACATTTGCATTTCTCTTGTTTAGTGTTTTGTAAATATGTCTTATTTTCCAAAAACTATAAATAATTACTTGGTCTTAACCAGGTTTTCCATTCTTGCTTTTTCTTTTCCCCCTACTTCTTTCCTAGTTTAGGCTTTCAATACCCTGTCCTTGGGAAGTGGGTGTGGCTCAATGGTTAGAGCCCCCGTTTACCATATGGGAGGCCCGGGTTCGCGTCCCGAGGCCTCCTTGTGAGGGCACGCCGGCCTGAGCGGTGTGGTGGGCTGATGCAGCAACCTCACGGCAGGAAGCGGGTGTGGCGCGATGGATAGAGCACCCGTTTACCATATGAGAGGCCCCGGGTTCGCTTCCCG
>JAQZBX010025952.1:0-29225 GCA_029593785.1 Cabassous unicinctus | reverse complement strand
AAATAAGCTGGAGCACCCATGGCTATAAAATTACTTCCCAAACAAACTAGCCAACTCATCAGTTCTCATCAAACATCAAGTGGGAATGCACAAGAAAGAAGCCTGGCCAGGCTGGCCGAGCACCAGCCACAGCGGCGTCTGAAATAAATACTACGGGCAATTCTTAGGAACGTCAGACGGGAAAGGGAAGGGCTGCTCACTGGCTCCTCGCCACTGCCAATTAGCAAATACGAGAAGACGGGCTTCTCAAGAAAACACACACGGTTCTTCTATTTTTCTATCAATAAGTTCAAGACGAGAAGGGGTTCTATTGAACGTACACGTGCATCTCCTCCACGTGATCAACACACACATACACGTCACACATGGCAAGTCCTCAGCGCCAAAATTAAACTGCTGCTGGAGCTCCCTCCCGGCTGGATATGGGGACGCTGATCACGGGCTCTGTGCGTCGCGGGGAGGCTGAAACGCGCCCGGGTGTCTCCATCTCCTTCCTTCTCTCTGAAACCCCACTGCCTCTGCTGCGATACCGGTGAGCCTCCACGGATGTGTCAGCACACGGCACAGGAAGCGGGCGACTTGGCAGGTCTGCGACAAGGAACTGGCTCTGCCTGGCTTCCGCCTTCCTCACTCGCTGCCCGCTTGTGGGAGCGGCATGCACTCTGCTGCGCTCTCTTTCACGCAGGCGTTACAGGGGCTCACCCCACCCCGGGAAGCCAAAGGTGAGGTCCAATTTGGGGGCTGACTAGAAGGAGTCCATTTTTCTGCACTTCTAAACTATGTCCTTCTATCCAAAAATTTTCAGGCACAAATTGGGTATTTTGATTTCCAACAGCCTGACTTCTTAACGTAGCTCTCATTGTCTTTAAATCCAGCTAAGGAAAAGCTGATGTTAATTTAGTATGCCACCTTAATTCCCAGTGGTGGGTGATGGATAAATCTTTGCTTAATAAATGAGCCCATTTTTGTTTTTTTTTTTTGATTGACCTCATTTTCATTCATTTGGATAGTATGAAGAAAATATGGATCATTTAGCCAAGAAAATACTATTTTTAAATTTTTTCTAAATGTAAGTATATTTTACATTCAAATTTGATTAGCTTTATTTTTTGGTAAATCCAATAAATCATTTATATATCTGATTCCTATTCTCAAACAATTATTTTATTATACATCCTTTCGTAGTGTGTGTACATGTTTGTGTGTAATTAAGGGCTTTGATATGCACTTTATTTGGCTTTGATTTGAATTTGATTTAAGTTCAGGGTGAAAAATAAGAGCCAAGCTCTTACACTACAAGAAAAAAAAGTTTTATAAAAATCATATATTTTCAAATACAGCCTCATTTGAATACACACAACCAACAATGATTCAAGCAGACAGGTCAAAACCGATTGGTTTGGTTTTAGATTCGTGAGATTTTCCACACTTGGAGGTCTTTGCTCATCAAGTGGGCTGTATTCTAATTGCTTAGGGTACCAGACATGTTGAAAGCCAGAACTCTTTCACACTGTCCAGTTCAGTCAGTGTAATTGATCTGAATTCCAAATGTCCCAGTGAATAGTGTTCACCTGCCATCTGTGGCTACAGTTTGAACCTAAGACTCAAGTGTTTTTCATTGATGCATTTCTAGTTCATGTCTCAAACATTCTCAGTTGTGAGGCATTCCACGGCCCTGGTGGCCCCTTTGGTTTGGAGCCGGCCCCCTCACCATTTCTAAGGATCACGCCTGGCATCCGTTTGTGGTTCTCAGTTGAAAATTCCTAAGGGCTTCAGAGTCTTCAGGAAAAGCTTCCCTCTTCCAAACGTTCAGAAATGTTACCTATGCTGTGAGTCACCTAACAACATCACCATTTAACTGGAAAAAGTGCTGCGTCAAGCTATTGAATGCAAGATTCTTGTAGTTGTGGATTGGTATATTAAGAGAAAGGGCTGACAGCTTTAGTTTTAGCTCAGTTCCCCTTTGAGTCTCATTTCCCCAGCCGAGGTCTGCAGAGGTTTTCAGCAGGGAGAGATTACAGCTGAGCAGCAGGCCGCCCCATTAGGACAGGCAGACACCTCTGTGATCAGCCAAGACTTCACTTCTCTCCATGCTCCTGTTCCACCCTCTTCAGAGATTCCACTGCCACCATCTTCTAGGTGCTGTCAAGGTTTCCGGGAAACACACGAAACAGACTCCCTCCCACCAAAATGCTTGAGTTTGGCTTATTGATTTTTATTGTTGCTTCCTCGTGGTTCATTGATAAGGTCTTTTGGATCTTCTTTGAGCTGATATTGTCAGTTGCATCACATCACAGAGAATATTGAAAAAAAAAACACCCTACATTCATGGTACTGAAAGGAAGTTTATTATATTACCACTTCTATTGTTTAAAGTCAAACTTTACATCCAATTAAAAAAAATAAAACAACAGACAAAAGGCAGCCATGGAAGCATTACCCCACATAGAAGCAATTCTATCATTATCACTGTTGCCATTGAACTGTTGGGAGAATTGAGATGCAGGCAATTAAATGACTTCCCTTTTGTGCCAGCTCACCTGTGGTCTGGCTGGCACCGCCATCTCTCCTTTTTAAGCCTGGAAACAACGCTGTCTCTATTGCCTCCGAGCACGGGTTTCGGGTTAGAGTTTGCCCATGAGAAGACCCTGCATGAGCTTTAGAAGGTGGAGGTGAAGTGGAAGCCATTGTTCTTGGGAAGTGACAGCAGCTAGAAGCAGTCCCTTCAAAGAGCTCACCCCAAGCTCCCGCTTCATGGCCGTGACTCAACTCCACGTGCCCCTAACATTCCGATTGTATCTGCTCCCAACCACCACGTCACAGAGCTCTCACGGTTTCCTCAATCACAGTAGGCTCAAGTGTGGGCTCAGAACTCACGGCTACCTCATTCAGAGAAAAGGAGGAGAGCAAAAAGCCTCCTAAAGAGCAGCATTCGTTCTCATATCTTTTTATCATCATACTCACCCTCAATGGTATAAATTCATTTATTCGTTTACCTTTCTTCCCACTGTCCAAGGTTATGGAGACAGCTGGTCGCGCTTGGTCACGCTTAATCCAGTAATGCTGTAGTGAGTAAGTCTAGCCCCAGAATAGGGTTGTCAGATAGGATCCATCATGCTCAGTTAGATGTGCATTTCAGCTAAACAATGAATGATTTTTTAGTGTAAGTATGCCCCAAGTATTGCATGGGATATACTTATCCTAAAAATTATTCATTCTAAATTTGAACTAAAATTTAGCTGGGCATCCTGCATCCTGTGTAGCACCCTACCCCAGGGGCATTGGGATCTTTTGCTACATCAGTCATTCAGCTTCCTGATTTCAGCTTTATTCCCACTGCTGCACGTTTTCCTCTGCATTGCTGGGGGCTGAGACGTGACAAATGCATTTCCTAGAACTTGCATGTGGTCTGGGAGCTTGGGCTCTACCAGTGGGAAGCCAGGCAGGAGATGGGAAGTGCGCGCGTCCCTCCTTTCTGTTTCTGAAGGGCTTCTGGTGGCCGCAGTGGGCGAGCACTGGCCCCCTCACAGCATTCCTGGGGTCTGGTGATGGCGGGGAGGGAGGCTGATGCCTGCAGGCTCCAGGGTCCGGAAGCGTGGTCAGGGCCAAGGGCTCCTGGCGTCCTCCAAGGTGGCCGGCATGGTTTTGGGGACTCGGGGAGTTCTCCCCCAGCCTCACGGGGGAGGGATCATGGGCTCTGGTAATTCCATGTGCTCCCTTACTTGTTGAGCATAGAGGTGACAGGAGCTTCCTGCGCTAACTGATCTCTGGGCAACCTCACCTTCCACCTTTATCTCCTTGGGTGCCTCCGCCCTCTCTGGGACCCGTTCCTATTAGTTAAATCCCCTCTGTTTGGAATGCCTAGAGGGGTTATGTCCTTCGATCAGACTCTAGCAGATACAGTAAGCTAAATCTGACTTTCCTCTTATCATTTGAGGTCCTAAGAGCCTCTCATCAATTCTGGGCTCTCTCCTCCACCCTCTCCGAGACCCAGGGCAGACTAGCAAGACACAAGGGAAACCCATTACTAAGGGGCACTTTAGGTAATCAGCTTGCTTTAAAGTTCTTTTATGATGACTTAATTAAACCCTAAAATTTAATTTCTTCTCTTTCAGGAAGTTCCCCAAATGGGGAATGGACATGAGCAAGCATTAGATTCATCTTAGTGGCTAGAGTTTCCCTGGGAATCTCTGCAGTATGACGTTGTTGTATTTCCAGATGCTGAGACATTATGTAAGCCTTGTTGTCAACCCACACACCTTGACGAGGTAAACCTAAAGCTGAAGGGGACCACAGGAGATGCCCCGAGGCCCTCAAAGGTGTTTTGTAACGGTGCAGGATAAGAACCGTGCCTAATGGAAATGACAGGCTTAATTTATTTCTGAATGCAGAAATGAAATTCAGCCTTGACTGGAGATTGGGTACTTTTCCACAAGGCCTTGGAACTCTAAGCATTAGCGATGATATTGTGGGATTTGACTTAGTGCTTACATCACAGATTCAGATGGAATCAGCGGTCACTCAGCAGCTGTTTAAAATGTATGATCATCAACATAAGGTAGTAACTACTCCTCAGATTACATAAAAGTATCACTCACTTTTAGGGCAAGCTTGGTTTTTGTGCAGTTAGAAATGCAGAGGCCAAGCTTGCCTTAAAAGGCAATGATCATTTACTATTATCACATGTAACGACTTTGGGGGGATCCTATTCGACTCATTTTGTGTGGATTATATAACTGCAGGCATTATGACAAGCCTACATGTCTATAAAGAACTGTTCATCTCTATACAGAATTGTTGACATAGAAGAAACTGAATCAATAAAATGATAGGAAAGACGTTCCCTAAAGTCTTTTTTAAGTGATTTGGGATGCGACAAGCATGTTTTATATAACCTCACCCAATATCGATTCCTAATGGGCAAAAAAGAATATTAAGAAAAATTATCCATAAGACAGTAAGATTCCTACATTTGGGGGATAGCAATTTTAACGTAAATATGCATTACGCTTGATAATTTGACACGTTTCATGGTTGATATTTCATCTTGAAGCAGAGCAGGCACCGTCATCCCCATTTCATGGGTAAGGGAGTAGAGACAGCAGAGCTGAGGCACTTGCCAGAAGTACAGCCTGGTCTGCACCAGGCCTTGGGGGTTTCTGCCCACTCGGCTCGGAAGCCACTGTTGCCCCACTGTTCTCCCCACACTTACGGGTCCATCTACCTTCATTCGCTAACAACTTTCACATTGTTGAAAGGTGGCAACTGAGAAAAAAGACCTGCATAATTAAACTCAATTAAACCACAGAACCCTTAGTACTTTCACCAAATAATGAATGTTATGCCTTTTCTGCAATCAGAATTTTCATCTTCCCATTATGCTGAGAATGAATCAACCTCTGATAAGAGGTCTTATCTCCAAATGTCTGCAGGAAATGATATCCATGGAATTCTAAAATACGCAAGTCTCCCTGTTAAAGGAGTGTGAAGTGCAAATAAAAATCTATCTAGGAATGCAAAACATGGTTACTGTGCACTTACTCTTCAGCTGTGTAAACTGTGTCCTGTGAGGCATCAGCATATCCTCATTACCGCCCCCATAAGCCCCGGCTTTCGGGGCGTCTGTCGGGCTAAGACACTGCTGGATGCATGTCGTACAGCCATGGCCCTACCTCAGCTGGGACGCCCAGCCAGCTGAGGCCACGATCTGCTCCTTCAAGTCCCCAGCAGTGTCCCACTTCCAAGTACTGTACAGGCTGCTCCTGCCAGCGCCCACCCCTGCTGGAACCCTTTCTCACGGACCTGCTCAGAGGCTGCCTCCTCCAGGAAGCACTGCCTGATTCACGAGGCAGAAGTGACCTTTCCATCCTGAGATTATGTGGAGCACGTTCCTTGAGGCCGTCATGCTGCTTGTCCCATACTGCTCAGCTTTCACAAATGCCTTTGTGGAATCTCCCGATAGTAGACTCCCTGGGGAGAGGGGCCTTGCTTCTCAGCTCCGGCCACCTTCCATCCTCTTTATTAAGTGATAGCTATCCTAAACCTTCTTTAGGATGATGGCAAGTGTGACCATATCTACTATTTGTTAAGCCCCTGTCACAAGCCAGTGCTACTAAGGGTTTTATGTATGTTATTTCTAACCCTTTTGACCATCCTGCAAGATATATGTTATTATTCTCATGAAAGAATTTATAAAGGAGGAGAAGTGTTGTGCTTAGAGTCAGACCCAAGCTAACCCTCCTCCAGCTGTTTCTACTAGAGTGATGCGATGTGGCTTGTTCTCAGTAATCCCAGATTACAGTAATTATCTGTGGAATGATGAAGGAGTACATGAAAAAGTCATTTTCGAGCACTGACTTCTTCCATCATCACATAAATTGATTACTTCCCACTGTAACTCTGCGGTGGGGAGGGCTGCGTTAGCACCATTTGGGTCAAGGTTTTGGTGCCCGTTGGCTTGCGACAAGACGTGGTCTATGCCAGTGGCATCTCTGTGTGCATTTCAGATGGGATACCTTGTTTCCCAGTTCACAGGAGAAAGTTCTGGTTTATGCCTTTTGTAGATCAGTAAACATATGCTAATTCTTTCTAGAACTCCTTTTCACTTTTGGAAATTTTTGTTTATACCATCAATCACAGGGTTGCCCATTTTTAACTCTATACAGGCAAACAATTGACTAAAAGTTAATTCTAAAATGAAAGAAAGAAGAAGGAAAGGCGGTAGAAAGAGGGAAGAGGAGGGAGGGAGGGGGAGGGAGGGAGGAGAAAAACCCATGCGGAGGAGTCTTGAGACCACGAGGCTCTGTCTTTATTGGGTCTTTGGCCTCTGCTGATGACACAGCTTTGATGTTCTCTCACCATTTTGGCTATCATTGCATATATGATCTTTTATCACAAATGCCAGGATCTTGTCTCATGGTCTAGCTAAAATGCCGAGAGTAATTTTCTCAGTATAGCCTTTCATCACAGTTACTCATTCAGAAACCCAGTGCTGCGTGAGAGCTGATGTTTATCCTTAAATAATAACAATTCACTTATTTGTTTTGGTTTTTGTTGCTGATTCTATGTCTTTCCTCTTGTCATTTCGTAGGTTCTGCCAAGGTGCAGCGCAGCTCCTTAGAGCACAGTGGCAGAAGGAAGCATACCGTATGTCCTTCTTCAGGCTACAGCTGGGGAGTATTTTATTAAGCAGCCCGCAGGGCGCCCATCAGTGGGTACCAAGTACCGGAACTGACTAGAGAGTGATAGATGAAGGCTTTCCATTTTGAAGGTTACTTGTCCTTTCATGTAACGGCGTTCCATAAGTGTTAGAGATGACAGGCATTTGAAGGAAACCGGGTATTTGCGCTGAGCTTTTGTTTTTGGAGACAGTGGGATTCAAGAGGTCTTTCTGTCTCTGATACTGGCCTCAGAATTTTGGGTGTGTTTCTCATTCTGCCAACAGACCCCAGTGTCAAAAAGGAAGGTAGCAGTGGGCAGAGATCTGAGGTGGGCCCCGGGATCCCCACTCCCTGCTGCACAATCCCGCACAATCCCCTCACGTGTGGGTGGATATGATCAGGTTTGCCATATGGCAGAGGTGAGGGGCTTTGCAAGTGCAGTTATGGTCCCCAGTGAGGTGACCTTGAGTTAATGGGAAGGAGGTAATGCTGGGTGGTCCTGACTTAATCAGGCAAGCCCCTTAGAAGAGGGTTTCAGGGCTTCCCTGGAGGGCGAGACAGGAAGTGAGAAAGTCTCTCCTCCTGGCCTCAGAGAAGCACCTTGGCACGTGGGAACCTCTGGAGGGGCCACAAGGCAAGGCCCCGGCCTGAGGGTGGTCTCAGGAGCTGAGTCAGCCCCCACCTGACAGCCAGCAAGAAAGTGGGGGCTTCAGTCCTGTGGTTGCAAGGAACTTAATTCTGCCAAAAAACTCGAATGAGCCGGGAAATGGACGCTTTCCTGGTCAAGCACCAGATGAGAATGCAGCCAGTTGATGCCTTGATGTCAGCGCGGTAAGAAAGTCCCTGAGCAGAGAACCCCACTAGCGCGTGTGTGCACATCCAACAGAGAGAACTAGTGAACTGAAAAATGTGTTTTTGCATTTGTTTTACGCTACTAAGATTGTGGTCCTTTGTTACACACCATAGATTACTGACACAGAAGGGAAACTATCGTATGAGATTCTTTTCAGTATTGCTCCCACATAATGACATTGGAATGCTGGGTAAGAAACACCTGACTTTTGTTGGTAAATCACACCTAGTCTCAGAAGAGCCTGAACTGCTTAATACACTTGAGCGGGGCAACTTGTGCAAGAGCTCAAGGTCACGCTCAGAATCTGTGCCTGAGCTGCCTACTTCTTGCTCCGCAGGCTCAACAGCTTCTGATTCTGGCTTGTCTTTTTTATTTCCCACCTCCTAGAGCTCATATTTCTGTCCCTGTGTTACCTTTCTTACTTGATTTGCAAGCCTCTACAGTACACTGAGAAACATGTTTTTCCTTTATTTATGTGTTCTTCTAAGTTCCTAGGATATAAAAATATCTGTTGAGAGAATGATCGTTGTAGGGTAGAAGTGAGAAGAACTTATTTCCAAATCACCGTCAGTGCTGAAAAGTAGAACCAGCACAACGAAACTCAGCACGTACTGCTGTGATGGGGCTTCTCAAAGCTGTCCCGTCCTTCAGTTCAGTTCAGTGGCCTCGCACTGAACAGTGCACACGCCTCATTCTAGGCATGACTCCCTGCTAGCGCCCACAATTTTAGGACGAGAGATATAAAGTGAGACTTTCAAGCCTCCTGGCAAGGAGAACCAGCCAAAGTGCTTGTGAGAGGCGTGCTGTGCCGTGGAATGTGGCCAGGTCCTTGCCGTGGCCCTCTGCCTCCCGGGACTTCTGCCAGCCTCCCACCCCCTCTAACAGCGCTCAGCTCCCGTGGGCGCTGGTAAGAGGACGAGACAGACGAAGGAGCCGCTGCTGGCCCCCGAGGTCACACGTGCACTGAAGACTCAGGCTTCCGAAGGGACGTATGATGCACTTACACGCTATGAGCTGTGATGCCATGTAATGGTAATTCTTGTGGAACAGAGAGCAGCACCAATCAATTTTCGGCGTGGGGAGGGATTTGAGGAAGGCTAAATGAAAGAGGAAATATTTGAGCTAAGCCTTGTAGGAGGAGTGGGATTCTGATAGAAGAGAAGGCTACAGGGCACTTTGGGGAGACAGACCTGGAAGACAGAGAAGGGAGGCTGGAAAGAACAGGAGCTCAGTGCAGGTGCTGAGCAACGAGGCTGGGAAAGAAGCTAATGTCTGATGTGAACAGCTTGAACACAATGATAAGAAACTCAGCTTTCATCTCTACGAAGTGGGAGAACATAGGATGTTTGGGATTGGGAACCTGACAAAACAAAAATGCTCAGAAATTTGTTTTCAACAGGCAGATGTTCTAAAGCCTGGGAGGGGGGATGTATCTGATCTCATCACGTAAGTAATCCTCAGATATAGTTGTGTGCTTTAAAAAACATTCTGAACCATGACTTACAGGTCTCATCTCCTTTTCTACATCCATCCTTACGAAATTTAAGGTAAAATGTTTCTATTGTAGAAAATCCTTCCAAACCATCCCAGAGAAAAATTGCTCTGAGCCACTTTCTATTTTTTCCCCAATTAAAAAAAAAATCTCTTTTTTATAGTATTGGGGTTGACCTAGGAAAAAATGCATTCATCTTATATGGTTTCTGAAAATTCCAACTTAATATAAAGTTGCAAAGAGGAAATGTCTTCCTCCAACCTTTTAGTTTCCCAAGTCCTTTGGCTATATTTCACCTGCTCATCTTTTGCCCAAATATTTCATGTTTTAAGGTAGTAAAGACCCAGGCAGTCACGGCGGGGGGAAGGGAGCAGCCAGGATCAACACTCTCCCACGGCCATGGAGAGTCATAATTGTGTGTGTTAGTGCCCTGTGTGCTTCAGTGGCTTGACAGTAAACTTCATCAAGTATCATTTGAAGGGACTTGTCCCACCCGACAGTCCTCTGACAGGCTCTTATAGGTGTGCTGCCTTTTAGGAGTAAACCAGATCCACGAACACCTGATCCATCTTTGGAAAATAAGTCTCACTCTGTAGTGTACATTATCACAAGTTGTCTCTTGAACCAAGTCCTCCATGTTAACCCTGTAAGGATTCAAGTATTTTAAAAGAATTATTAAAATCTAAGGAGGCAGGAGCAAAACCTCAAATTTCTTATTCTTCCCTAAAAAGCTAATAAAATTCAGCTGACTAATTAGAGCTAAAGCAATCAAGGAAATGATTTTTTAAAATCTTACAGAACAGGGAAAGGCTGTTCTCCGAGGAACAGTTACCTCTAAGACGAAACACCAGCTTCCTTGTTCGTGCCTGGTCCCCTTTCGTTTGGTGGCTCTGCTGGAGGAGAGCTCGGAGTCTGGTAATGCAGAGCTCCTCAGCACTGCAAGACCTTCATTCTTCATGTGCTTCTCTGAACGCTTACCTTCTAAACTGGTACAGGTCTCCGTATTTACATGTGGAGGCGAGCTTGCTACTGGCTGGGGTAAACATCAAACTCGAGTCTGAAAGCTTTTGAAATCATTCTTCTCTTTTTTGAATTATTAGAAGAGTGAGACCCTGGAAATATCAAGGATCATGCATAAGAAAATTCAAAAGACATTCCACCTAAGACTTAGGGGAAGAAGGAAATATTAGGCAGTGTACCAACTGGCAGATAAGCTGATGTTTTTTTAAAATGCTTCAGAAACTATACTGCGCATTGCTCTGCAAAACTAGTGTGTTATTGTTCACATCATAAAACAGCCACCTCATTTTCTACCTTGATAGAATTCCTCTCTTATAATGACCAGACATTTCATAGGTGTAGAAAGACATTGAAGTGATTTTTAATGGTACAGATGGATGGGCCTGGATGAAGCTTTCGCTTCGTTTCAGAATCCGAGAGCCGTGTTTGTTTATATTCATTAGTTTCACTTAGCTCCTTTTCTCTAAAGAACCCAAGGTGCTCTTGAGAGATGCTGTGAATAATGAGCTTGCAGTGCTGCTTAAACCAGAAGAAGAAAGAGGCAGTCAAGGAGAAAGACAAGTAAATGAGAAATAAAAGACCTTGAGCAGGAAAATGAGTTCAGCCAGATTTTGTTACAAACTTGGCAATGTTTGTGCAATTTTTTTATTAAACTGAAAACATTTTTTTAAATGACATTGGCAAATAAATGAAGGTGACACCCACTGATTCTTTGGACTTCAGGAAACCCATGATCTCCAAGGACCGATATTATTGGTGCTTTAAATGATTTCCCGAGTACTTAGGTCTGGCATTGACTTCCTGAACACCCATCTAGAAATGCACATCCAGCTTTCTCAGCATCTAAAGCCTGTCATCTCACTTTCCCATGCAGTGCCCCCTTCCTCCCACCAGCCTGACACGCGTCCTCTGCCTGGCTTCTCTGCTCCCTTTCTCTCATATAACCATTCAGTTTTCCAGTCTGCATTTTCAGAGCTACGTCCTTCAGATTTCCTGCTTCCCTGTGCCTGTTCACCATTGCCTTTTTGCACTCCTGTTCCTTCATCTTGCTTTTTCTCTAAGATTGCCGCTTTTTCTTCCGTGTGTCTCAGGCTTTATAGTTACTCCTGAATGTTTCTCTCTGCATCCTCTTTGTCTGTGTCTTTCTTTAAATAAGGCCACTCACAAGAGTTCATTAAGAAACAAGATAAGATAGAGCACACACCCACGACGTGGGTGAGGGCGTGCTGCTGGGTAAGACGTGCGTGTGGGGCCCTGGGACAGGCCTTTTCAAGACCTTTCCTGCTCTTCCTTCACCATATTAGGGAGCCATCTCAGCTATTTGCTGTCCTGATTGGCTGCCTTTCTCCCTTCACCTGTTAGCTTTCAGGGGACCAATGGGGAGGCCTTTCTGTTTGGAGTTAGCCAGGGCTTCCTTTGAGCCCAGGAGCTCCAAATGGGACCTCGTGACCAGGGCTTTTCATCTCTAAAGGTTACAGCTTTGTTCTCAAGTAGCTGCTGCCCCTCGGGGGTTTACGGGCGAGGTCTCGTGGCTATGTTCTGACGAGGGGGGTTCCAGCTGTTATGGCTTTATTCTGTCCAGCTGCCTGTTTCCTATACTAACCTGCCTCAACTCCCCCCACCCCTCAGAGAGTTTACACCCTTCTTCTTAAGGGCAAACTGAAGGGCGATGGTCATTCTTCTGTAGCTGCTTCCTGCTGGTCAGGGGCAGTAGTCCCTGCCTGATGGGGTGTGAAACTCTCTGGCTGTTCTATTGAGGTTGAAGGAAGATGGGTCCAGCACCTTGGTTGGAACTGGATAAAATCCCTGTGTAACTAATATCTTGTTCTGGAAGGCATTGATTCTGGAAGAAATAAACTTAGAATTTTGAAGATACATGATCCTACTAAAAGGATAAGGAGATGGTGGTGAGGGGGCTAGCCATGACATACTAGACCATGGGAGTGAGAAAGGCCAGTTGCCCCCAGAGAGGCTACATCCTCCCAAAGTTGATGGGCTTCAATTTGTAGGTTTCAAATGCTGTTCCAGAGCAATTTACATGGAAACTGCATTCCTCCTTGAGGAACAGGCAGGTTCCACCCTGTACCACTGTTAGCATGTTTAGGGCTCAGCACTTTTGCAGCACCACAGGTGCAAAGGAGCTAGTCAGTATCTAAGGGCTTCTAAGGCACAGCTAGTTTCTTCTATGCTGTTGATTAACTCTAGGGAGAGATTGTGGTAGACCTGCTGGGTTTGGTATAAACTGCCAATCCCAGTTCCCATGGCGCTGATTATGCCCAGGACAACTAGGAGAGGGATGAGGAGAGGCACTGCCCTAGACATAAACTCAAAGACAATATAGGCAGCAACAAGACAAGCATTTGGCAAAGCAAAATGAAGACAGTACTTAAGAGAGCCGTTCTTGTATCTTATAGACACGTTCATTAACTACTTAGAAAATGAATTAAGTTTGCTAAGACTTTTAACATGTTCAATATCCCTCTGCATATGATCTAGACTAGAAGAGATATTGTCATATTTGGGCTACAGTTAATATGTCCAAGCTCCAGGTTTGCAATACCATTCATACTGTCTCTTCATGGGAGCAGGCCATACTGCCAATTGTGTCTATTTAATTTCTACCCACATTATTATGGTAATTATTGCTCCACTTGGTATGTCCCTCACACAGGCAGCATGCTGCAGCACCACTGGTCCTAGAGTTTCCAGTATTTCACCAGTCTTGTGCATCACACCCTTCAGCTATGCACAGAGCCAGTCTGGAGGCAACGTCCATTGTAAATCTAGTGATATTGAACCATCTCTGGCTGCCGCAGAAGTCCAAACAGCAATGTAATTTCCATCTACTTCAGAAGCATGTCCAGAGATGTGGTAGATACTTTTATTGTTTCAGGGGTCGTAGAGACTGATCTAGCCAATAATTCAAATGGAGAGGCACCATACACGGTACTGGGTGCCTGGTTTGAATGCACAAGAGAGTTTGACAATACTGAAGTCTATCTCTTTTAATTTTTATATACTTTCTAAATATTTCCAATGCAGTTTAAAACATATCAAATGAACTTGACTATTTTTAGTACTTCACTTTTCACTTTCACACCTTTACCATGATTATGTTAATTAACAGGTATTTTACTTTAGCAGTATAGGGAAAACTACTTTCTCCAAAGGAATCAAGATTATCTTCCTCCTACCACCACCTTAATGTGCAAATGGAGGTGGCCTCTGACAAGTTTCTCTGTTATGAAGTTACTTCTTGTTATCAATATCAATTCAGGTTTCTATTTAATAATGGCTTCCTGGAATTAGCCATTTAAATATTTCAGTTTAGAAAATGTTTTTGCAAACTTCCTATATAAACAACCATAACCACATAGCCTAGTTACTTTTACCTTTAAATACAAAGACTAGTTACTTTTACCTTTAAATAAGCTTAATAAATTATAGTTAGCAACCAATGAGATTTACTTTATCCATTTAACTTTTGTCTTACATTCCTCATTCTGTTCTATGAAAACTAGTCATTTCAGTTTAGGACAGATCGACATTTTCTTCTTTAACTTAATTGCATTAAACACAAACTTACAATTTTCATCATCTTAAAGATTTAAAACATATAACATTAATTCATTTTATTAGTATCCTATAAACCTGGGGAGATTACACCCAAGCTAAATAAAATTGGAACAATTATAGTTTATGCAAGAAATGTTCTTTTTTCCTTCCTTCCTCCACAGGAGGCTAAAACCCCTTTTTTTCTTTAATAGAATTTTAAAATTGTAAATAACCTTGAAAGCATACTGACTGCTAGGTTCTGGAATATATTATAATTGTTTAATTTGTTTTAATTATAATTTAGAAAAGACGTTGCTTTCAAGGACTTTTTCTTTACTGTAATTTGATAATTAGATTATTAATTACCCTCATTTTAAGGCTGTTAAAAGGTTTGAATTGGGAAATTACAGGACAAACAATGATTCTTAATTCCCCAAGCCTAGTAGATAAGAGTTTTAAACTAAACATTTCCCTATCTTGTCATACCTAGGCCTTCCCCCTTAGCTCTCACAAAGACAAGGAGGCCCTGGGGGACTGGTTAGGTCCAGGAGCTTGGGAAAAGCTTTTTTCCTCTCCCAATAGTTTCTATATTCAGATTTCTATATGACCTTTCCATCCTGCTTAGCCTCTAATTTGGGCTCCAGGAATATTCATTTATATATATAAGTGCTCATTTAATTTTTAACAATTTGAATAGAGCTCTTTTAAGAATTTTCATTCGTTAATTTGCTATTACCATCTCAAGATATGAAAATATACACTGAACAAATAGGCAGACACAAAAACACAACTCACTAATGTTACTTATAATTTTCATTCTCTTACAAAATAAGTTTAACTGTACAATAACGTTATATTCAAAAGATCTCTTTGAATTCTATTTCTGATTATTCTAATCTGTACTGTGACCGCGCAGTTTTGCACGAGAATTTTGTTCTTTTTATTTATTGGCTTGTAACCAAATTGTTCCCAATGCTTTAAAATGCAATCTACAACATTTTCCTTTACTTCAGAGCTTTGCTTATTTCCGATTTCAACTCTGACAGACCTCAGATGAGCAACACTAATTCTGGTATATACTCACTGAGGTCACTGAAGTCTCAAGGAAAACTAGTTTCTCTATTGACCTGCTGCTTTCAGGATCCTTGATGCTCAGTGTGGGAGGTCTCCCACTCCCCAGTCCTTGGAGATAACAGGACTCTGGCAGGTTGGAAGAGTGGACATCCAACCCTGAGGATCAAGGATTCCAGCAGGCAGTGATCTCCTCAAAGGTCATGGAGATCTTGCTCAGAGTAGGTAAATTGGAGTCCACACCTGGATAGCCATGAGAGAACGCAGGGTTATTAATGCCAGTGGAAGGACTGGAGACAGGGGTGTCTCAAATTTGCCTTCCCCTGAGCCATGGCGAGCAGAAGTTTCCATGGACTCAAACAGGTGAGGATAGAGTAGTTACCGTTATAATGGTGTGCATACACAAGGGTGAGGCTAGACTAGAAGTAACCATAAACAAAGGAAAGTTCAGTTTAGAATTACCAGCACAATAGTTGGTCTATGCTAAATCCAGCCAGTTTCAGCAATTACAGATATTATCCTTTTGCTGTTTTATAATATAAAGGTATCTATATAATGATTTTTGTCTTAACTCTTAGTTACATTTTCTAGTAAATTCTCACTTCAAAACAAATTGGGCACTTCTGTTTATTAACAAAGCAACTAAAACTATTTTATTAATAACATTAATGTTGCTAAGTTTTTCCCACTTTTCTAGAAGTCAAACTAATTCCATTTGTGATTTCTTTTATACATCAAATCCAATTGTAAGATAGTATTGAAATTTAAAGACTCACTTTTAGGTTACCTTCCACCATTATCTAGTTTGTAACAGATGAACTCCGCATCTGATTTACGAGCTCCTAGACATAAGCAGACTGACAAAATTAAAGCACAGATTAGAAGAGAAGAAAGAATTTTACACACTTACTTTGCATATGGAAAGACCCAATGTTAGAATCACCGTCATGCAAAGTGCCCAGTGTCCCCCCACTGCAGAAACCTTGTCTGGTCCTCCAGCTTCACTTCTCCAGGGAAATCCCCAGGCAGCTGCTAGGCCCAGAGCTGAGAGATCCAGGGAAGGCCTGTGGCCAACAGGACACTAGTCAGGGCTGCTCTGGGGTTCATCCCCATTAGCTACCTTTCACAAGGGGTAAAGTCCTGCTGCCTTTTTTGCTGGAAGGATTGGCGTGTTGCGAGGGGATTGGCAAGGAACTAGCAGGCCATTCCCAGGAACTTTTTAATCACGGGCTGGAGGTCTTTACCAGCTTCCTCCTTGAGGGGATACTGCTTAATTGATGGCTTGTGCAGAGGTTTCTTACTCTGGAAGGGAGAGGTTTAGTAAATGGCCTAGATCTTGATTTCCCATTCACTCCCCTCCTTAGGCACGACTGAGATTAGAGAGGTCTAGAGTGGCAGGTCGGGACCAAGGAAGTGGCTCCTCTGTTAATTAAGAGACTAACAATCCTACCTGCCACATCAAGGGTCACCTGAGGCTCCTCCTTGTGGATGGTTCAGTGTCCACCAGGGAGCCACGCCTGGCTTCGGCCCCTTCTGTCCTCCCCTGGGGCAAGGCCCTGGTGGGTCCCAGCAGTGAGGCAGCTTGGGGCCAGGGGCTTGCCTCTCCACACTCGAAGCAGGTTCCTGCTGACGTGGAGCCTGGATTCAGGTGGCTCCTAGGTGATAGGGTGACTTTAATGGTGGCAACTAAAAGGTGAGCCTACTGCCAGGCCCTTTGCCTGCCCTTCCTTACCTGTTTCTCCTCAGTGGCATGGTCTCAGTTGTTGAAAACTGCAAAGGCTGTTTCTAAAAGGAAGTTAATGGAAGTCTGGGGGCCCAGGGAAAGTTTTTGAAGTGTCCTACAGATATCTAGCAGACTAATAAAGTGAGTTCCTAGGAGGGTCTGTCCTTCTCTAGAGTCAGGATCTGCCAGAGGGTATCTTTTATTGCCTCTACCAGCTTTCCTTGAAATAAGGCTGGGTTTCTAGGTTCTGCCTCTGAGTAATTTCCCTGGGTTTATTATAATTGACTGATTTGGTGGCACACTTCCTCAACCCTTTGAGTACACATGTGACGACATGGTCTCTGGCCCTCAGATCTGCCTGTCCCCTCCTTCCCTCTTACACAGGAGGTTTAAGTGGAATTCAGGGTCCCATTCAGAGGCTACTCTTGGCTGTAGAGCTCATTTTATGGCCACTGCCAGGGACCAAGGTTTGCAGTTAAACCAGCCATTAAGCACATTAAGAAGCTAGAGACTGATTGTTCTGCAGTTTGCAAGCAAAAAAGAGTTTATTAAGAAATAAGAAAAGAGATA
This sequence comes from Cabassous unicinctus, assembly GCA_029593785.1. NCBI lineage: Eukaryota > Metazoa > Chordata > Mammalia > Cingulata > Chlamyphoridae > Cabassous > Cabassous unicinctus. Next base: position 11,781 of record JAQZBX010025952.1, on the reverse strand, counting down.
TACACACCCAAGACATAGGTGCAGGTGTGCTGCAGGTGAGATGCACCTGTCTGTTTCTTTTTGACCATCACCCAACTGGAGTCTCTTTTTTGCTCTTTACTTTACACCAATGAGTTTGTTATAGCCTGTCTCAATGTCTCAGAGCTGCTCTGGGAAACACCACACAGTGCTTTGGCTTAAGCACAAGAACTCACTGGCTCACAGTTTGAGAGGTCCAAATCAAGGCCTTGACAAGGCTGTGCTTCCTCTCCGATCTGTAGTGTTCTGGTGCTGGCTGTCCTGGTGATGCAGGTCCCCCTCATTCAGCTGGGCCCACCTAATAGGATCCGAGAAGATGCCATTCATGAATGAGCCACACCTCAACAGATGACACACCTTCAGAGGGCTCTATTTACAGGGGGTGCAAACCCACAGGAACATGTGTTAAGGTTAAGAACCTGCCGTTTGTTGGGGCACGTATCTCAATCTACCACATGGCCCCAGGAAGAGTTTCTTCCTGACAGTTTCTCCATTTTCCAAGTCTAAATGAACATTCGACACTTTTGAGTCCAACCCTTGAATAACATAGGAGCCTCTCCTGAGAGGGACAATTGTGTTCCTCCACCCCGTTGCCAGGACTTTGTTCTCCAAGGTGAAGGCCCACAGTAGCTGTGGTCACATTTAGAGAACTATCAGATAACACCTCTCATCCACAAGACCCTGATTCTTCCAACTGAAAGCCAGGGAAGCTCAGCCACCTCAGGGCCTCCGACCTCCATCTCCTAACATGGCAACACAAGGTCACAGTTTCATAACAGGGTTCAGAGGACAACACTTTCAGTTCTCCTATCTGAGCCTATGAAATGAAAACTCTTATGGGTCTTTCTTCTTTTTGGATTATTCTAAAGAACAACTGGATATTTTCTCAAATTATTTATGGTCAAAAGGGAAAAATATAGGGTGGTTTATATTAAGAGGCAGAAAAGCCACACTGGAGATTTACCAGGTAGTGTTTGGTGTTTGAAAGTCTTCTATTTCACAGATTTTTATAAAGTTGTAAACAAAGTAAACAAGAATAAGAGCATAGCCATTGATAAATACAGACTAATTCCATGGCCCGTAAGAAAACATTTTATGTTAGAACATTTTTCACATTTTTCAATTCTGTGTTTAAGTTGCTGCAAACTTTTACATGTAGAATTCTATAATTAGCTCTTTCGTCATATAATTTAAAAAAACAAACACTGCAGACCTGGTGTTGCAAGTTATAATAACTTACTTTGAAAAATGAAATTTGTTTTGCATTTATAAAACATGGAAACCTTAATAATTTTGGTTTTCTGGTTGACTGAAAGATGCAAAAAGGGGATTGTGGTGTCTTTGCCTGTTCGTTTATTTTTTAATTAGTTTTCATATTAGCTGATAGTGTGATCAAAGGGGATCTAGATTTCTCTAAGAACAGTACTTTATTCCTAATCCTTTTCAATCCACTTCAACTAATTAAACCTGGCAGGGAGGCCAGGGTATTAGCTACTAATTAAACCGTGGGTCTCAGAATACAAAATTTAAGGAACCCTCCCTCTATTATAGGCTCCCAAGGTGTCATGACATTTTTATTCACAAGCACTTACAGTCTCATAGAAAGTTTGGTACTCCCAATATTTGTCCTTGAAAGACTTTGATGGATAGGTTTTAAATCACAATCAAAATATCAGTTCATAAAGATTTCTATTATATTTACAACAGCAAGGCTGAATCCTGGAGTGCAATAGATGTCAATCATTGTGGTTTTTTCTAAAAATATAGAACGTCTTTATTTGAGTTAAATAAGAGTGTTATATTACTTAGAGTATTTTTTTTTTTAAGTTTGGCTCAACTATGAATAGGCTAAGAAAATAATTATTTCTTAAAATTAAATAGGGGATTCTTAGCAGAAAATGGAATGCAATATTTTCAAAGGACATTTTTTAAAACTTCAGCAGAAATGCTCAAGTATTTAATAAGGAGCGCTGTTGCACAAACTTTCCTTGAGTGAAAGGGATTGAGAGAGATTCCAAGAAATTCTTTCAGGTGCCATGACTCATGCAGATTGAACGCACAAGACTTCAGAGTCAAGTCAACCGGTTCTCAAGTGTGGAGTGCGTGTGAAGTCTAAAGTGCTTTACTGATGAGTGCAAAATATCAAATGGAATTTGCCTGGCAAAGCAAATCATATGTTCAAAACTAAACACTGAGGAGAGCTCTCCAAGGAATATTAGCATCTTAGATGTTAAAAATGAAAACACTTATTCCTTCTGATGCATCTCCCATTTTCAAATAACTATAGCAGACACTTGTCGAATTCTGATTTTCAAAGGTGTTGCTCTGTCCTTTCTTGTTGGATACTGGCATGCTCAGGTCCCAGGCCCTGGTCCTGCGGGTGTGAACCCATTGGTAAACGGGACCTATGAAGATGTGATTAGTTATGGTGGCCCGAAACAGAATGAGGGTGGGCCCCAATCCAATGTGGCCAAAATCTTTGGAAGCACAGGAAATAGACCCAGGAGAAAAGCTTTGGGAAGATAGTTAGTAGCTGGAAGTCAGCAGAATCTGGAAAAGAAAGGAGAGGATGCCACCATGTGCACTGCCATGTGTCGGAATAGTCAGAGAAACCCGTGGATCGCCAGCCAGCCAGAAGATACCAACCCTGGAGGAAGCCAGCCTTCTAGCCTCTGAAACCATGAGCCAATACATTGCTGTTGTTAAGCCAACCCATTGTATGGAATTTGTTTTGCCAGCTGGGAAATGAAAATATTTCTGAAATGTGGTTGGGAAGGAGTGAGAAAATATGTTTTAGACCACATTCAACTCATTCCTACAAATAAGCCTTGCTCCTGCTCTGCATTAAAACATCATGTCAGTAACTAAAAAGCAGTGGGTTAGGACCTGATAAAGAGGTCTGCCTTCTAGGATTTTTCTAGGTGTCTCTCGGCACAAGCCCCCACTTATCAGAGAGCAACAACGATCATCAGAGTAATCAGGTGCATTTGGCATGGTAGCATAACTCCTCAGACAGGACTGGGAAGAGAGCTCGCATGCCTTTGAGCCTTACTTGGCTCTGGCTGAGCTTGTTGCAGCTCGCTGCCCTTGAAGTAAGTCCCTGGCTGCTGCCCATGCACCCTCCTTCTCCCACGGTAGCTGCATCTCTCCAGTCCAGTTCTTTGGGTGGGGAAAGGGACAGGGACAACAAGGCAGAAGAGGCAAGAAAAGAACAAGAGGCAGAGGTGGGTGGGCAAACAGGAAAGTGTGACTATTAAGACTCTTGCAGCTCAGGGCTAGTATCCCAGGGAGGGCTACGGAAGGTGATAATCAGCAGGAAAACTTCAGCGTGGATGTGAGTGGGTAGAAGCACCGGGAGGAATGCAGAGATAGAGAAGGCATGTGCTTGCCCTCAAGGAGCTTAGAGTCTAGAGTGCTGCACACAGATGAGGAGAGAGGAAGGGCCTGAGCTCAGCTTCTTGCAGGAAGGACACTGGCTCTGTAGTAACAGGTCCAGACTTGGAATCCTGATTCTTCCACTTCCTGCTTGGGAGATCTGGGCTAACTTGCTCGCCCTTGATGGATGTCAGTGTCTTCAACGCAAAATAAGGGCAATAATGACCTTATAAGATGACCTTTTTCATTTACTCGGGTTGGAGCCATTATAAGGAGTGATGGATTGAATACGGGGTCTGGAGGCAGACTTCGAGGCTCTTGAAGAAGTGGCCTGAGAATATAAGACGGGACAGTAACTGTTGTTTTGCGATGGGACTTCATAAATCATGCATGTGAAGTTTTTAGCATGGTAGCTCTCTCATTCTAACCCTATTATTATTCAAATGGAAATGATTTTTGAAAAGCATAAGAAATTATAAATAACGGGCTATGGAATTTGCAAGAACTCCTACTTTATTTATCTATTGAAATCTGTTAAGGAATTTATAAATAAAAGAATAAGAGATAAAGAAGTGCCACCATTTTAAACCAATTTATAAAAGCAGTTTACAAAACTGCTATAAACTCTATTTTTTAAAGCATAAAAAAAGTGACTAGTATTTGTTCTAGTAACTTGGTGTTAGGAATGGAAAGCCTTTTTGTTAATTCAAGAAATGTTAATGTGTGTTTGGTCTTCGATCTGTGCTAGTATAGTGACCCAGGCCCCCATCCCAAGTCCTCGGCACGTAGCCGCCTGCGTGGCCTGGACGTAAGTTAAAGGTTAACAACCCTCCCCAGAGGGAGAGACTGTATCAATGGTATCATAAACTATGATCTTCCCAGCAGTAAACGTCCTTGGTAAACGTCCTTCCTACAAGTCTAGTGCAAACATCACCAGACCCCATGTGTATGCTTCATGTGACCCTAGCAGGAGCTCTGTTCCCATACCCTATGGATGAAGCCCCTTATATCATGCCTCATTTTCCTGTTTCTTTGTGGAGCACTAGCTTCATTCTCCGACTGGCTGCCATCGGAGAATCTCTTCTGTTTGTAAGTCCCAATAGAGCTTACAGCTGACTAAGTGCCCAGTGTGTTCTTTGGTCTTGCAGCTGGACCAACTCATGCCCTTCAGGAGTTGGGCTGGAACAGCTAAAAACTAGATTCAAACATAAAGAACGAGTGGTCCCTTAGGGAGCAATCTCAGAACTGTCAGGGGTGTTGAAATATTCGGAAGGACACTCTAATCAGATGTCACTGTACGTTGGCCTCTAAAGAGATGCCCCAGGATGGACACTCTTCTCTCCTCTTTGCCAATCCCCCATCCCACAAGATGGAGAAAGGCTGACAAGGATGGATTACAGGGAAGGATATGGGTCCCTCTCCTGGAATTTGGTCTCAGTTGGGATTTGCATCCCCTTCTTTGAAGCAGGATTTCTTGACATTTTTGGCAGGATCGTTCTATGTGGTGGGGACCATCCTGTGATGGTAGGGTGTTGAGCAGCTCACCTGGACTCCACCCACTAGATGCTAGGAGCATGTCTCCAGATGTTGCCACATGTCCCCTGAGGCTCAAAGCAGCTGAGAAATAGGGCCATGAAGATGTCCTCCCTTATGAACTTCTGCTAGAAAGGTTTGGGCAGGGAAGGGAGAGGGTTGGGGTAGGAGAAGAAAGGCTTTGATACTCTTTTGGTCTTAGAGAGAACTTTCCTGCCCTTGGCATGGCTTTTCTTGTCTTTCCTCCCAAATGAGTGAAGTGGACGAGGGCCTACAGGGCAGGATGAGAGACTTCTTGGGTGTCTGTTTTGGCCAAATGAAGTTCTCCCCATGCTCCAGCCTAATAGATACAATAATAGGCAGTATAATAAGCCCAGAGTCCTTCTTCTCCTCCTGGATTCCCTTGTCCTTTTAAACTACGATCCACCAAAGAAAGAAAATTGGTTTTGCAAGGCAGAACCTTTCACTAACATATATTATTTCAAGATAGAAAGGTAACCTACAGAGAAAGCCAACATAGTGACATAAAATTTCATATGTCATAACAGAACATCATATCGAGCTGATGAATCCAAAAATATCAGCAGAAATCTATCCATCATTTATTGATTTGTAGGTAATTACTCAAAGAAGTAAAAACAGAAAAATGGGTTCGAAAACCTTTGGGTTTTATAATGAAATCTGCATTACAATGTTTACATTAATGGAACTCATATCTCTTCTCAAATTTTACCTATGATCTCATTCAGTGAAATTTAATTTTTAGTGAAAAATTAAACCATAATCAATTAAATAAAATTACAAGGGTCATTCCATGAAAGGCAACATGTTGAGCTGTACTGCCAGACAATATGGGGTGCTCCGTGTATTGCTTTCCCAGGGCTGCTGTAACGCGTGACCACAAACCCTGTGGCTTACAGCAACATACATGCATTATTTGACAGTTTTGGTGATAAGAAATCTCACTGGGCTAAAGTCAAGATGTCAGCAGGGCTGCATTCCTCTGGAGACCCTAGGGAAATACCTGTTTCCCCGCCTTTTCCAGCTCCTAGAGGCCACTGCATTCCTTGTCTGGCATTCTCCGGAGCCAGCAGCCTAGCTCTTCAAATCTCTCTCACTTCCACCCTCCTGCCTTCCTCTTCTACCAGGAGGGACTCTTGTGATTCCACTGGCCCCTCTGCATAGTCCAGGACACCCCATTTCCGATTCTTTCACTTAATCCAGGCTGCAAGTCCCCTTTGCCGTGGGCAACAGCACCTGCACAGCTTCCTGGGATCAGGACTTGGTGGGGCGGGGCATTCCTCTGCCGGCCGCACTCGGTGAAAGGCGGAGGCTGCTTCGGGCTGGCTGCAGGGCGGCTGGCAGTGGACAGCCGGCCACAGGTCAGCGAGCCGGGCCAGTGGAGCCTCCGCTGGCTCCACCGAGAAGGCTGCTGGGGAGGTGGGTGACTAGCAGGCCGCGCCCGAAGAGCCGAGGACTCTTCTGCTTGGCCATGAACTCCCTGGGGGGGCGGGGGGAGACCCTTGCTGAGGCCGCTACCTCAAAGCCCAGCATAACTATCCTTCTAGGCCAAAGGATGGACACGGATTCACCCCATCTCCACACGCAGACCCTGAGCATACACGTAACGCTGCAAGAGTTGAAAAGAAAACGCTTGAATTTCAGTTTACAAGCCCATTAAACGCGGAGCAATTTAAAACACAGACTGACGGAATAATCAAAATTAAAGAAAAATAAATGCATGGAGAAGTATCTAACATTCGATTTGGTGAGGTGCAGAGAAAAGGAACGTATTAATGTGTGAGGTATCAAATAAGGAAAATCCACAGGTGCCCTGGTCTGGCTTAGGCATGAGCTGAATGTGTAACACAAGCTGGCAGGGGACCTGCTGCCCCCCAGGCATTATTTAGATGTAAATGAGAAAGCCTCCCAATATTCCTGCCACTTCCCATCCTATCCTGGGGCAAGAGTTTCAACGGTAGTTTAAAGTTCAATTAAAAAGGGAATATCTAGCAATTACTAAATTAAATAGTATTTTAGAGAAGTCCTATGCAGACACTCACTGGGACAATTATATGTAATTTGTTGTAAAAATAAAGCAAACCAAGAAGTTAAATGACCCTATGGAGCCTAATGTGTCTAAAATAGTACGCCATTTAAAAAAAAAAGGACTTCAATAGGAAAACTGCATATTCTGTTTATTGCTTTGATGTTTATGTATGGAAGAGGTAAAAATCTTAAGACTTGTCATTAAAACTGTTTTTGAGTTTTAGATCATCAAGCATGGATACTGTCAGTTTCCTGATCTTGGCCAACATGAAATTCATATAAATCGTTCTAATCGTTTCTGCTTTAATTATATCCATCTAGGAAGAAAAACATGTCATAATTTCTCTCCAAAAATTGTTTTTATATGTAATCGCTCAACCCTGAAGATAAGAAAAATGGAGTCCTAAAAGGAAACTGTGTTCTCTTTATATAAAGGGTTAATTAACACTGTGAGTGGTGGTGAGTTGGCCGCATACTGACCTGGAAACCTTTGGTTTCAGGCGAGTGAGACTCAGCTCCCGGCAGGGGAAGAACGCTGGCTCCCGTACCTGGGAGAGACGCAGGTAGACGCAGGAATGTGAGGGAGCATGATTCCCTCCACCCTGTAAATCAGCCATGTCACTCATATGCTAACATGCTGTTTACCCAGGGTTCAGACTCGTTATTCCTCCATGCTCTGCCCTGCGTTTATCCCCATGAAAAGTCCCTTTCCCAGCGAGGTAACTCCAATGCCTTCATGGGCACTCATCATCGTTTTAGTGAGCAGCTAATTCATTAACCAGAATTATGTAATGCAACCCATCAACTTCGGAATACTCAAATGGCATTTACTTGCACAGATCTTTTATTGGAATTTCATTAGAAGAATGCTATATATATATATAATTTAAATCAAACTAAATAGAAGCGGTGCAGGTATATCAATAGCAAGCCTAAAACTAAAACTTAAAACGAAGTTGAGTCTGCCAGACTGGTGCTGACATAGTGGAAGGCACAGCTTGCATTTAAATATGATGCCCTGCACCGTGAAGAGAAACTGGGTCTTGATGTTAGTTTAATAGGAGCTAATTTTTCTTATATAACAGAACAAAGCCCTGCTCCATTTCTTTTCACAAACAAGAGAATAAATCAAGTTGTGTATTTCTCATTAGGGTAAAATAAGGTGAACCTTTTCCCAGATATTTACCTTCTAAAACAACGTTCTAATAAATTCAGCAAACATATTTTCCCAGTGTTAAAAAGCAATGAAAGATACTCAGTATAATACCGTATCAAAGTAAATTACTCCATCTGATCTGGTTTGGTTCCAGATTGACATAAAAGTAAAAATGTTTCTATATACATAGGTTAAGGAATAATGTATAACTTTGCACATGGTATTCAGTCTATTTTGGCTGATGAGTAATATGAACAAAAATCTGTGTTTCTGAAAATCAGCTCATTTTCCCTCACATGCCTGGCTGTGCCTCTGGACACCACTGGACTCAGAGGAGCTGCATGCTCTTTCTCATGTGCACTGAGTTTCCCACCAGCCTAAGTGCATGCTTTATGGGGACAAGATGTGGTTGCTAAAGCAAAAAGATTATGATTAAATTGTGGCACTTGCTCTTGTAACTTGAGTTGTAGCATTTTAGGTTTAAAATTTGATAAAATCTGAATCCTTTATTAAATGATGGCTTCAATATTCAAATGTTATATGCCATTTTAAATCTTCCATTGTATTCTCAATTGCTTCTTTCTTTTCTTTTTTGCTAACTGTGAACTTGACTTCAGAACTACTATTGCTTTTCTTTTACCTTTTTTTCCTCTTAAGATAACAACCAAATGTGCTTGACTTTTAAGGGACATTTAAGTCATGAGTTCTGAAGGATGTTGAAGGAACTAATCTGGATGCCTCTGGTACTCAAGTTAAGCATGTGTTTTGACTGGATGTGACATTCAAGAAAAGATATTATATATTGTTAGAATTTCCAAAGCTATTACATGATATAATTGATTCAAGATTGTGTCTTTAAAAAGTTATCATTTTACTTCTAATGGAAAAGATAATCTTGATAACAATGGCATTCAAATTCCTTTTCCAAACAGTAGGCAGAATCTAATCACAGGAAACAGAATCGGTTTATTTTTCAAGGTCATTTTACCCTTATTGAGTTCTCTTGAAATTGTAGGCACACAGTGCTAGATTTTGCTGAGACCTCCAACTTTGGACTATGTGTGGCCACCTCGGGGAGATGGTTTCTTCTGATTCTTGAAGTCAAGATGGCAGAAGGGAATGCAGAACTCCTTCAGTGGACTCCAGAGGAGCTGGGAAGCACTCACTCCACGTTTGCCAGGTGCCAAGAGGAAAAGGAACCGGCAAGCTGACTTCTGGTTCTTTTCCAACCATGCGATTCTAGAATTTCTATTAAAAAACCTGTGCGAAGTGGACAACTCAGAGGTCACTGACTAAATCTCAACCAACTTTGCTACTTGCATTGACTGACCCAGCACAAGCCATTCAGCCTCTGCTATGAGAATGCTCCTTATTTATAACACCAGGGGGTAATGATTACCTGAAACTCAGGGCTATATATAATAATGTGATGGATAACGCTGAGCAGATGAAAGGTGCATTGAAAGCTGCTCATTCGGCATCAAGCAAGCCATTTCATGGTATCATCGTTGAGGCAATGAAAATTGATAGAACCAAGGGGGAAAGTTTTTTAGTTTACTTTCACATCTCTCATAATTGTAGCCAGTAGTGCTCAAAGTGTGGCCCCACGACCAGCAGCAGCACTGCATGTTAGAAATGCAAATTCTTAGGACCCACCCCAGACCCCTGCTGCTGGGGTCAGCCATCTGTGTAGAAACCAGCCTTGCAAGGATTCTGACACATGCTCAAGTTTGAGAGTCACCGCTCTCAACCAGACTCTGCAGAGGCCAGGTGGTGACTCTTACTGGCTTTGCGGGCCATGTGTCTCCATACCCGCTACTCCACACTGCCAGCACAGGAATTTTTGGGAATGGCTGTGCTGCAGTAAGTCCTTATTTACCAAAACGGGATGCCAGATTTGGCCCTTGTGATCTAGTGGCTGACCCCTGCTCTAAACTGCCTCTCACCTGTTTTAGATGGATTGTTTTCTGTGAGTTGGTTTGAAAGCCTTTGTCCACCTATGATATTCCAAACAAAGATTCTCTTCAGTCAAAATATATGTCTATTTCTGCGTGCAAACTGAAAGCACGATTTTTGATTGTTTAAATTTGTAAGGCATTAATGTGTAAACAGAAGAAGTGGCACTTATAAAAAAATTCTATTTGGACATTGTGGGGACCCAGAGCCCCCCTCTAAGTCCTCAGCACATAGCCACCTGTGTGACCTAGGCATAAGTTAATAGTTAACAACCCTCCCCAGGGGGAAGAGAATAATTAGATGCTATCATTAACAATGACATTCGGAAAGCAGTAAATGTCCTTGATAAATGTCCTTCCTACGAGCATAGCATCACCAGAGTCCATGCGTATGCTTCATGTGACCCTAGCAGGAACTCTGTTCTCATAAGCTATGGAATGTCCTTGTTATCACCTCTATGGAATGTCCTTGTTCTGAGATGCCTTATATCACCCCTCATTTTTCCCGTCTCTGCGGAGCACTAACTTCATTCATTCTTTGGCCGGCCACCATCAAAGATTCTCTCCTGTTTGTAAGTCCCAATAAAGCTTATGCCTTAATAAATGCCAAGTGTGTTCTTTAATCTTGCAGCCTCACCAACTCATGCCCTTCAGGAGTTAGGTTGGAACAATTGGCGAGCCAGCCAGGAGACTGAAAGACCACAGGCAGTAGTGGGCATGAGCTCCAGGAAAGGAGAATCTGTGGAGGAAATCCCTGGTTGGCCTATAACATCTATGTGAGGAGGGGTGGCTGCCTTCCTGGATAAATGAGGACCACCGAGAGAATATGGGGTTGCCCATTTGCTTGACTGTTGTGGAACTCCGCATGAGTATGGGGATACCCCAAAATGCTGATGGGAGTAGCAGTTAACTGAGATAGGGAAAACATTCTGGCAGCAACTCTGTGAACCCCTTGCCACCTGGCTGGTATGCTTGTGGGCTAGTGGAACTAATAGAATTAGTTTAACTACTGGAGAAGTGGAAAAACTTAGTAACCTTAACATTCTCTGTTTTGTTTCCATGTTAATTTTAATTAGATCTGGATAGCCACATTAACAAAATTGGTGCTATTAAAGTTTAGTAACTTTGAATTGCACAAATCTAAAAAAAAAAAAAGAAAAGAAATGCTAGCAATTTTTGTAAGCCTGCAATTAAAAATATATTACAAAACTAAAAGCTCATAATACTTGTGTAAACCATGGAAGAGTTTACTAGGATGTTATTTTGACAATGTTTTAAGTTTTATTCACATTTTGTTTTGATGAGAATTTTTATCAAGGTGTTAAAATGAACTTTCAGTTTTGAGTCAATAGCTTACTCCTGAACTTCAAGTCTAAGTGTACTCCTGAAGAGTAATAATCCAGAATATAGGAGTTAAATGTCTGTCTGTCTAAACTGCTAAATTAGAGCTTAACTGCATTAATACTACTTAAGTGTTCCTAACTGGTTGCTGGTTACTAATAAAAGTGTTTCCAAGAACAAGCTTGTCTATTACAGGCAACACTGATTCCAGAGATCTTAAAAGCAGTAAAAATCAGGTACGTGAAACGATGTAGAGCTTGGAGACAGCCATACCAAAGAAGCGAGGATTATGTGTCAAATTTTTGAGTTTTATGTTTCTGTTGGTGTGTCTTAACTCTTTTTGTGCTTGTCTGT
>JAQZBX010025951.1:0-29226 GCA_029593785.1 Cabassous unicinctus | reverse complement strand
TTTTTTTTTTTTTTTAGCTATATAAGGTACCCAAAAGAAGTCCTCTGCTAGACCACCCCTTCACCAAGGGAACCCTAAATAGGCTCGTGGAAACTAATAATCTCTTCCCACCTCCTGGCCTCCCCAGGGGAGCTGAAGCTCTGATGCTTGTCAGTGCAGAGCAATAAAATTGGCTGACTCTGCCCCCTCTGGAGCCAAACCTCAGTGTCAGCAGGCTGCTGATAAATCAGGATTCCTCAGCAGATTCATCTCTCCCCTCAGCCTGGTGCTGCTTCAAGCTGGCTTACCTGCTCCCCAAAGCTATTGGGGGGTCCAGGCAGCCAAATCCACAGAAGTTAAACCCCTCTCCACCTTCTGTCAGAAACCTCCCTCTTTCATAGAATGCTCCCTTGCACCAGGTGTGGGAGTCATGGGTGAGGGATTCGCAGGTCATACCAGCCTTTTACCCTGCTGGTGGGGCTTAGCCATCCGTGTTAATAACCACAGGCAGGCTTAAATCTCACAAATCTCTACCTGTCACTCCATGCTGTTGATCTGCCTGCTGCCAGATGTCAAAAGCTTCTTGCTCCATGCACGCACAGCACAGACCTCAGGGCCAGACCCTGTCCACAATCGGCCATCCTCAGAGAGCAAGTTAGTGAGTGCCATCCTAAACCGATGCCATCTTGCCTCTCAAGTCTACCTTGACTTTCAATTAACACACATTAGCAATGAAAATAATTAGATAAAACACATAGGAAAGGGTAATATTAAACCCTACTTTACTTGTTTCCTGACATATTAACTGCTTTTTTATAGAGAAGGAATAATGCATCTCATTTGATTACAAGCTAGGAGATCACTTGAAATCTGCATTTCTTAACTACAAACAGATTATAGCACTTTAAACAAGTTAAAAATAACCTAGTTTACAAGCATAGAGGCAGCCCCAAAGATGATAAAACACTATCTGAAAAGACATAAGATAATGGATTCCATTTGAATGGCAAAAGAGAACTATGCAAACAAGCTTAAAATTACTTTTTTGTGTAAGTGTAATAAAATGTAGGGTTTAATAAAACCTTGACCCAAATGCCAACAACTTCAGAAAAGTATTGGAGCAGTGGGGGAAGAATGATTTCCTTTAGGAGAAGAATGAATATCTTTTCCTTAATTAAATCTTCAACACACAGTTTAAACATATACAGCTGCTCTAACACTTTACACAATTCCTATGTACTGGAGCAATATGATCTAAATGCAATTCTTTTTTTTAAATCCTGGGCCAAGGCTTTACATAAAAATGCCATCCTATTATCCCTGTAAGTTTCCAAAATATCATACTTTCCCTCACATCTGCTCCATACCTAAAACAAGAATATTTGTTAATTTCCTGAAGCAATGACTGGATCTTTTCTCCTTCTGTAAGTATTGGTAATTTGTGTCTTTCAAGGAATTTATCCATTTCATCTGTTATAATATTTGAGGGCATAGAGGTGACCAAACTATTCATTTATTACCCCTTTTAATCTCCAGTTGATCAGTAGTGATTGTCACTCTTTCATTACTGATATATTAAAAATTTGTGTCACGTCTCATTTTTTTATTAGTCTGAGGAGAGGATTATCAATTTCATTGCTTTTTTTCAAAGAGCCATCTTTGATTTCATTTATTTTCTTTATTATTCTCCTTCTTTGAAATATTATTGGTGTAATTTTTATTGTGGCAAAATATATGTAATCTAAAAAAACATTTTAACCACTATAATTGTGATAATCTGTGACATAAGTACATTGAAAACATTGTACAACCTTTACTAATGTCTATTTTCAGAATATTTTCATCACAAAAAACAGAAATTCTTATTTATAAAATAATAATTCCCATTTTCCCCTCCTCCAACCCCTTGGTAACCACTATTTTGTTTTCTGTCTTTAAGAATTTCCTTATTACAAGTATTTCATATAAAAGATATTAGTCAATATATTTATTTTACATCTGACATTTTACTCAAAAAGGTGTCTTCAGGGTACACATGTGTTGTAGCATGCATCAGCATTTTGTTTATTTTTATACCTGAGGATTATTCTATTGTATGGATAAATGACATTTCTTTTATCCATGCATCTGTTGATAGACACTTCAGTTACTTCTACCCTTTGGTTAATTCAATAATGCTATTTTGAAAACAAGTGCGCAAATATATCTTTGAGTCTCAATTTAAATTCTTTTGGCTATATACCAAAGTGTAAGTAATGGGTCATATGGTTATTCTCTTAAACTTTCTGAGGAATTGACAAAATGTTTTCCACTGTGGCTGCACTAATTTTCATTTACATCAACAATGTACAAACTTCCCTATTTCATTGCATTCACACCAATACTTGATATATGTGTATATGTATATTTTATAAGAGTAGATATCTGAATGGGTGTGGAGTAATATCTCATTACAGTATTTTTTGTTGTTGTTGCATTTCTCTAAATCCTAAAGGTTTGAACATATCTGCATGTGCTTATTAGCCATTTGTATATTTTCTTTGGAGAAATACCCACTCAAATAATTTCTCTATTTTTGTTTGGGCTGTTTGTCTTTATGTTCAATTGTAGGAGTATTTTTATAGTCTCAATATAAATCCTTATCATTTATAGCTTTCCAAATATTGTCTCCCACCATAGTGATTGTCTTTTCACTTTCTTGTTACTGTCCTTTGATGAACAGATTTTTAAAAAAAATTTTGATAAAGTGAGAGTTCTGATATAGAGCCTCACATATACAGTCATCTGATATTCACTAAGGCCACCAAGCCCACTCAATTCGGGAAAGAATTGCCTCTTAAACAAATGGTGTTTTGATAACTGGATATCCATATCCAAAAGAAGGAGAGAGGAACACTATCTCACACCTTATAGAAAAATTAGATCAAGATTGATCAAAAATCTAAATATAAGAGCCAAGACCATAAAGATCATGGAAGATAACTTAGGGAAGCATCTACAGGACATTGTAATAGGAAATGGTTTCATGAACTTCACACCCAAAGAATGATCAGCAAAAGAAAAATTAAATAAATGGAATCTCCTTAATATAAAAACTTTTGGAGGATATTATCAAGAAAGTTAAAAAACTGCCTACCGCATGGTAGAAAATATTTGGCAACCATATATCTGATAGAAGCCTAATATCCAGCATATATAAAGAAATCCTACACTTCAAAAATGAAAAGCCAAACAACCCATTTAAAAAATGGGCAAGTGATCTGTAAAGGCAGTTCTCCAAGTAAGAAATACAAATAGCTAAAAAACACATTAAAAGATGTTCAATATCACTAGCTATTAGGTAAATGCAAACCAAAACTACAGTGAGATACCATCTTACAGCCATTAGACTGGTGTTTATTTAAAAAAAAAAAAAGACTATAAATGGTGAAGAGGATGTGGAGGAATGGGAACATTCAACCACTGCTGGTGGAATGTAAAACGGTCCTGCCGTTGTGGTGGTCTTTTTGATGGTTCCTCAAAAATAATGGAACAGCTATATAACCCAGCAATTCCATTTCAGTAGAACTGAAATTTAAAATTTAAATTCAGAAGAATTGAATGCAAAGACACGAACAGATATATGCACAACAATGTTCATAGTGGCATTATTAACTATTGCCAAAAGTTGAAATCAACCCAAATGCCCATCAACAGATGAATGGATAAATTAAATGTGGTTCATACATACAATGGAATACTGCTCAGCTGTCAGATGGAATACAGTGCTAATTCACGGGATAATGTGGATGAATTTTGAGGACCTTATGTTGAGTGAAGCAAGACAAACATTGAAGCATGTACATTATATGACCTCACTGATATGAATTAAGCAAATTGAGCAGACTCAGAGCTATTGTCTATAGAAAACTTATATAGGAAATAGAAAGGGAGAAGTAGGTTGTGAGCCAACACCCATTCAGATGTAATCTATGGTAAAGCAAAAATATGTAGTTGTGTACTGAAGGGATATGACAGGAAGATAGTGATATTATTGGGTTGGGTGGTGCACGTTCAACAGGTGAGTAAATTGGGAAGGGTGGTTTGGAAGGATGAGGAAAATAGGGGGAAGGTTGGGAGGGGGACCAGGTGAACCCTGGGGATTTGCAGGTATGTTGTTGAAAGTACAAAGTTGGGAATGCTCTAATGGCAATATGACAAGGAAGGGTTACTGGTTTAGGTGTTGAATTGGGGGGCATTCAGGAGAGAGCACACCTGGAGTAGGCTTCGAGGGAGTGTGTGAATGATCATCTTGTCATAATGTGTTGTATCAGTTGTTGGAGACCCACATAATAAGCGGGAAGGAGTTGGAATCTCATCCAATAAAGGACTGATTTGTTTACAAATAGAGTGGTGAGAGTTTCTTGAGAGCATGGGAGTTCCTAATAGGGCATGACAAACCAATGTGTCAAGACCTTAGTGTTGTAGCATTTAACTATCAATCTTTTAATCCAAGGAGTGAAGCCAGGGGGCCACAGTTGCCCCTGAGGGGAGGGGGAGAGAGAAATAGAAGAGATCAAACAGAAGTTATTTATTGAGCAATGGAAGTGTTCTACATGATCTTACAATGATGGAAACAGGCCATGTTAAATATGAAAATTTATAAAAGTGTACAGTCTAAAATGTAAATCATCATGTAAACCATCGACCATGATTAGTAGTTATGTTTCACTGTTTGTGTATCAGTTATAACAAAGGCACCATTCACATATATAGTTATTGCTACAGGAAGGAGAAAAGGGGTGCATGTTAGGTATATGGGTGTTCCCTGAATTCTGTAAGTGACTTTACTGTGACCTAAAACTTCTTTGAAAACAAGATGAAAAATAGTAAGACACTGAGGAATAATTGGAAGAAAATGCCACTGTACTGACAGGATACCAATTATTACAGTGATGAAAAGCAAAATGTCAAAAAAAAATTTTAATATTTTTCATTATTTTTTAATATTCCAATCTTTTACTTTTATTTCATTTATAGTTTTTAAAAAATTTTATGTATTTTATTTTTTATATTTAAACTTATTATTATTTCCTTTTCATATTAATTGTATTTGGCTATTTTAATGGCTTCGTTTTTGAAGAAGATATGGATCACAAAAGGGTTACAATTGGGACTGGGGAGGATCATCGGTGTGGGGTGTCAGTGATAGGGATACATGGGAGGAGGAAGTTCACCTGGGCAAACATATAAGGTATATAAAAATGCTCAGAAGTTCATGGGATATTGTCACAGTGGGTGGAGACTCACACAATAGCCAAGAGAACACTGAACTCCCATCCTGGAAGGCTCTGCCATATTCTTTAATGGAGCAGCAAAAGACACCCAAGTGCAGGGGCAATGATTGGGTGGAAGAAGATGATCCACTGATGGGCCCTTGATATTGACAACTATGCTTATGTGCTTTCCTCTTGTAATTGAAATTTAGCTTATTGTTATGGGGTGCCAAAGAATTGCCTCCTGAGAGCTTCCTTGTTGCTCAAATGTGGCCTCTTTCTTTGCCAAACTCTGCACATAAATGCATTACCTTCCTTTCAGCACGGGACATGACTCCTGGGCATGAGCCTTCCTGGCACTGATGGATTACTACCAAGCACCAACTAGCAATGCAATGGGACAAATTTCTCAAATAAAAGGGGGGAAAAGTAAAGACAAATGTGTTTATATGGTTAAGAGTGTTCAAAGTGAGTTGGGAGTTCATCCCAGAGGTAATGCTTATGCACATCTCAGTAGGATCTCATAGACTGTCAAAGTGTATACTACTCCAAATAGTGGGGGTCCTGAGGGCTCTCCAGACACCATGGTCCTATGGCTAGAGCAGATAGCTCTGGAGTTTGGTGCCTTGCCAGTGGGCCTTACTTAGGTGTTAGTTCTCCTGAGAGTGACAGATTTGGACTCAATTATGTCTTTCCTACACATGGCTCATCTGTCCCTTCTATTTAAACCTTTAGTTGGTGGTGGAGTTTGTAGGTATACATCCAAAAGACTGGATTTTTGGGGCTGTCCATGTCCCAGCTGGGCCTGGAACCTCAACAAAGTTGCAATACCTATTCTACAGGTCACTGAAATTACCCAGGACAACTAACAAGGAGTTGATGATGGACAATGACCATCACAAGTAACAGAGAGATTCTGTAACTGTAAGAAAGATAGTCCTATCCATCTTCTCCATTGGGTATAAGCCTCGTCTCAATTAGAGGTGGAGTGGACAACACCATCCCAGAATCCTCAGTTTTGGGGAAAGAACTATGGACTGGATTGGACTTACTGGTATTCTACTATAAACATATTGTGATTTTAGCAATGGAAGAAATTACAACATTGCTGTGGAGCCAGTGGCCACTGGAGGCTCTGGGAGCAGGGAGAGGGAAAAACAGTTGTAATACATGTTTTTTTTTCAGGACTTGTGAATTGTCCTCTATGACATTGCAATGACAGATATAGACCATTTTATATCATCAAATAACATGCAGAATTGTGTGGGAGAGAGTGTAGACTACAATATGAACTATGGTCCATACTTAATGGCAAAGCCCCAGGATATGTTTATCTATTGCAATGAATGAAGGATGTTTATGTGGGAGGATGTGGGAGATGAGGGGAGTGGGGCATTTGGGAATCCCTATAATATTTGTGTAACATTTATGTAATCAAAGTCTGTTAAAAAATAAGATATATAATTAAAAATTAATAAAAAAATAAAATAAAATTAAATATATATATGTTATCCTTTGTCTTTTGCAAATCTTATGATATAAATTTTATTTTGTCTTGCAACAATATAGGCACTCCAGCTCTGCTTTGGTTAATATTTGTGTGGAATAAATTTTTCCTACCTTTTTCAGTCTTTATATATTAAATGAGTCTCTTTAATAGGCATGTCTATTATTAGGGCTGTTTAATTCAGTGATCTTTCAGGTAATAACTGAGAAATTATGATTTACTTTAGACATTAAGCTGCCTCTTTCTATATGTCTCATATGATTTTTTTCCTTAATTATTCCTAACTTCTTATTTTAAGTTATATTTTTCTAACATCTTATTTTAAGATAAGAAATATCTTATCGTATCTTATCTTAGTATTTATCTAACTTCTTATTTTAAGATATATTTTTGTAGAGTACAATTTCGGTACCTTTCTTCATTCCTTTTCTCTGTTTTTAATTATTTTCTTACTGGTTATATTTGTGATTTCAATTATTATCTTAAACTAATAGCAACCTAGTTCAAATTACATCTTTACTTCAGTGGTATACAAGTGCTCAACTCTATACATATCTGAACCTCCCACTTTAAAATGTTATAATCTCAGATTTCGTCTTTATATATTGTGTCCAAGTAACAAAATTTAATTTTGTTTTACACATATGCTTTTTCAGTCATATTGGGGAAAAAAGCAGTTACAAACCAGAATAAATTATTTCATATTTGCCTATGTAGTTACCTTTACCCATGTTCTTCATATCTTCTTATGGCTTCAAGTTACTGTCTATTGTTCTTTTATTTCAGCCTGAAGTCTCCTTTAATATTTCTTAATGGAAATGGACTCTTTGTGCTTTTGTTTATATGGACTTATATTAATTTCTCATTCAATCTTGTAGGATAATTTTGCCAGATATAGAATTAATGGATGACAGATTTCTTTTCTCTTTAAGGGCTTTAAATATGTTATCCTATGGATTTTATTTTATTGAAGTATGTCTTTCATACATGAACATATATAAACAATAAATGTATGGTAAAAGTTGTGAACTTACAGAAATGATGTTGATAATATCATGCAGGGGTCCCATACACTCACCCACCACCAACACCTTGCTTTGTTGTGAAACATGTTACAAGTTATGAAAGAATATCATCAAAATCATACTGCTAACTACAGTCCATATCTTACATTTGGTGTATTTTTCCCCAACCTATGCTATTATTTTTTTAAATATATTTTCATTACAGAAGTTGTGAACTTACAAAACAATCATGCATATGTGTAGAATTCCCATACAACACCCCTTCATCAACATATCACACCGTGGTGGAACACTTGTTACAGATTATCAGATAATATCATCGGACTATTACGACCAACCATGGTCCATAGCATACCCTTGGCACACTTTTCCCATACACCCCCATTATCAGCACAGTACAGCTTTGGCTGCAGTGTACTTTGGCATAGATGCACAAATATTACAGTATTGCTGTTAACCACAATCCATAGGTCACACCAGTTGCATTTTTCCCATGCTTCTCCACATTGCAATAGGGACATATATATGCTCCAGCTAACCGATGCATCTGTACCATCCATCACAATTCTCATCCACCTCTGGGGTCACTATATTATTCAGCCCATAGATTATTCTCTAGCTTTCTTTCAATTTATATTTACATCCACAGACTATCCTTTCCAGTCACATTCTCATTTATAAACCAGCTGCTACTCACTATAATGTGTTACAATCAACTCTATACATGTTCATACTTTTACAGTAAAGTTAATTAAAACTTCTACACACATTAAACAACAGTAGTCCTTCTCAGCCCTTCTTTTATAAACATTAAGAATCCATCACCTACCACCCAGGTTTGATGATGATTTCCTACATATTCTCCTGGGAGCTTTACGGGTTTGGCTTTTATATTTAGTTCTTTGATCCATCCTGTCTCAATTCTTGTATAAGGCATCAGATAGGGATCCTCCCTTCTTCCTCCTGTTGTGGACATCCAGCTCCCCCAGCACAATTTGTTGAACAGACAATTCTGGCCCATATAGGTGGGCCTGCTGGGCCCTTCAGAAATCACTTAACCATAGAGGCAAGAATCCATTGGTGTCTGTGTCTATCCTTATTTCAGTAGCATGCTGTCTCTACACCTTTAGCTAGGTAATATGATTTAAAGTCTGGAAGTGAGAGTCCTCCAACTTTGTTTTTCCTTTTTAAGAAGTTTCTGACTATTAAGGATCCCTGACCCTTCTAAATACATATGATAGTTTTGTTTTCCATTTGTTTAAAAATTGCTGTGGATTTTTATTGGGATGACATTGAATCTGTATATCAATTTAGGTAAAATTGATATCGTAATGATATTTAGTCTTCTAATCCATAAGCATGAATGTTCTACTAATTTATATCTATTTTTATTTCTTTTTACAAGACTTTGTAGTTTTCTAAATATGAATGATTTACATCCTTGGTTAAGTTTATTGTTAAATACTTGATTCTTTTATTGTTATTGTAAATGAAATTTTTTCCTGACCCACTTCTCAGATTGTGCATGACTAGTGTCTCTATTTTTTTTAATTTTTAAAAGATATTAGATTACATATATGTTACCCAAAAAATATAGGGACTCCCATATGCCACACATTCCACACCTCCCATAACCTCCCACATAAACATCCTTCTTTAGTGTGGCACATTAATTGCAATTGATAAACACATGTTGGGGCTTTGCCATTAGGCATGGACCATAGTTCACATTGTAGGCCACACTCTCTCCCACACAGTTCTGCATGTTATATGATGATATAAAATGGCATATATCTGTTGTTGCAATGTCACTCAGGACAATTCCCAAGTCCCAAAAAAGCCCCTGTATTACAAATGCTTTTCCTTCTCCCTGTTCCCAGAGCCTCCAGTGGCCACTGGCTCTACATCAATGTTGTAATTTCTTCCATTGCTTGAATTACAATATGTCTGTAGTAGAATACCAGTAAGTCCACTCCAGACCATAGCTCTCCCACCCATCCTGAGGAGTATGGGATGAAGATGTTCACTCTATCTCCAGTGAGAGGGAGCTTATATCCTATGGAGAAGATGGATGGAATTATCCTGTGTGCAGCTTCAGACTCTCTCCATTCCCTTGGATGGCTGTTGCCCATCATCATTTCCCTGCCTATTGTCCTGAGTGATTCCAATGAGCTGTAGAATGGGAATTGCTGCTCCACCAAGGTTCTGGTCCCATCTGGCACATGGACAGCTCAAAGACTCAAGTCTCTACAAACTCCAGCACCAAGCATAGGTTTGAAAGAGGGGACAGATTAGCCATGTGCAGGGAAGACATTGTTGAGTCCAATGCTGTCACTCTCAGGAGCACAAAATCCAAAGTATTGCCCAATGGCAAGTCACCAAACTCCAGAGCTATCCATCCTGACATAGGACCTGGGTGTTTCCAGTGTCCTCAGGAGTCCAACTATTTAGTGTGATATCCACTATGGAATTCTATGAGATCCTACTGAGGTGTGCATAAGCATTACCTCTGGGATGACATCCCAACTCATTTTGAAATGCTTAGTCATATAAACTCATTTGTCTTTACCTTTTCCCCCTTTTATTCAAAGGTCATTTTCCAGTTGTGTTGCCAGTTGGTGCTTGGTATTAGTCCCTCTGTGCCAGAAAGGCTCATTCCTGGGAATCATGTCCCATGCTGGGAGGAAGGTAATGCATTCATATGCTGAGATTGGATTAGGGAGAGGCCACATTTGAGCAACAAGGAGACTCTCAGGAGGCAACACTTACGCACCCAATAACAATAGGCTAAGTTTCAATTTCAAGAGCGAAGACTCATAAGGCTAGTCATCAATATCAGTTTTTTTCATCTGATAAAACTATACCTACTCTGGCTTTTATTTGTTTATTTATTTTTGGATATTGCATGCATGGAATATCTATTCCAAGATTTTCACTTTCAATGTATTGTTATGCTTGGGTTTAAGGTCAGTCTCTTGTAGACTGCATATAAATGGTTCATATTTTCTTATCCATGCCACCAGTCTGTCTTTTGATTAGGGATTTAATCCATTAACGTTCATTGTTATTACTGTAAAGGCTGTTCTTATTTCACCCATTTTGACCCTTGGGCTTTATCTGTGATATTTTATTTTCTCCACTCTTTTGACACTTTTAGTTACTTTTACTGAAATAATCTTCATTTCTAGATTCTCTTCCAAGCCTGTTTCCTGTCTTTTCTTATCAGAAATTGGCACAACCTTTAGTATTTCCTGCAAAGTTGGTCTCTTTTTTATCAACTCTCTCAGTTTCTGTTTATCTGTGAATATTTTAAATACCCCTTTATTTTTGAAAGATAATCTTACTGGATTTAAGATTCTTGTCTGGAAGCTTTTCTCTTGCATTATCTTAAATATATCAAAGCACTGCCTTTTGCCTCCATACTTTGTGATGAGAAATCAGCACTTAATCTTATTGGATATCCCTTATATGTTATGTACTACTTTTCTCTCTCTGCTCTCAGAATTCTCTCCCCACCCTCAGCATTTGACACTCCAATCAGTATACATCTTGGAGCCAGTCCACTTGGATATATTCAAATGGGAGTACACCACACCTCCCAGACATGTCCTTCAATAGGGTTGGGAAAATCTCCACCATTATTTCCTCAAATATTCCCTGCACTCCCTCCCTTCTCCTTTCCCTCAGGGACACCCATGACACATATGTTTGCATGTCTTCTGCCTTTGTCCAATTCCTTGAGACCCTGTTCAATTATTTCCATTCCTTTCTTTATCCGTTCCCCTGTATGTTCACCTTCAGAGGCCATGTCTTCAATCTCACCAATCCCTTCCTCTGTCTCCTCAAACCTGCTGTTAAATGATTCCAGTATATTTTAATTTCATGTATTCCACCTTTCATTCCCACAAGATTTGCTATTACTATATGTATACTTTAAAATTCTTCCCAATGCTCACCCAATAACTTCCCAATATCCTCAATCTCTTCAGCCATCTCATTGAATTTGTTAAGGAGATTTGTTTGAACATCCATGACCAGTTGACTAAACTCCTTTACATCACTTAGAGGCTTATCTTGTTCTTTTAATGGAGCTATATCTTCCTGTCTCATTGCATGGGCCATAATTTTCCATTAGTGTCCTGGCATCTGGCTTACAAGATGTAGTATTCTGGGTGCAGTTTCTTTCTTTAGTTTAGGTCTTCCTTGCCCTTTCTCCTTTGTCAGTTCTGTAGCAGAAGTCTAGGATGTAGTTGGTGCTGTAAGTTGTGGAAGCCAAATTTGCCTGTGTTGCCCCAGGGATAGATGAAGCTTCTCCCATGCCTTTCCCTTGAATGGGACAGAGCCAGAACCATGTTTTATAATCCAAGTAATGCAAGCCAAGACCATCTGTCATTGCCTGGAGAGACTGATGAAGTTTCATGCTCCTTCCTTCCTTCCCTGGAGTGGGGATGGAGCTGCAGGGGTATCTATCTATGACATTGGGTCCAAAATAACCACAGTTTCCTAGGTAGACTGACATAGCACTGCTCTTTCCTTGCCAGGGGTGGGGATGGATCTCTGGGCTGCCCAATAATTTAATTCATGGGGGCCAAATGTTCCTGCAGTTGCCCTGAGAGGCTGAGGGATTACTGTCCCTTCTGCCCTTTAGGGGGTGGGAATGGAATAACCAATGCCCAACAGTTCAGTCCCTGTAGGCTGAGAGTTTGTGCCTTTGTCTGGAGAGGCTGAAGAAATACCAGGTCCTTCCTATCCTACTGGGGTGTGTGTGTGTAAATCCACAGGTATCCATCAGTCCAAGATGTGCAGACCAAAATTGCCTTCCATTTCCCAGAAAGGTTAAGGAAACAAAGATCCCCTTCTACCCTACTTTGCGGCATGGATGGACCTATAGTTCTCTGGTTACTCCTTCTGTGTGGGCTGAAACACCTGCAGTTACCCAGGGAGGCTGAGAAAATACATCTCTCCTCTCAACCTGTTGAGGGGGATAGGGATGGAGCTGCAAGTGCCTGACTATCCAGTCTGTGTGGACTGAAAATGCCTGCCGTTTCCCAGAGAAGCTGAAGAATCCCTAGACCCCTGCTCTCTTATGGGGTTGGAAGGATGGAGATGGAATTGAAGGTACCCAAAAAACTAGTTTGTGTGGTATGAAAGGACCTAGAGTTCCTGAAAAGGCTGAAGAAACACAGCTCTTCTCCTATCTTATTGGGGCACAGGGATAGATACCCAGGTGTCTGACTATTCAGTCTGTGCTCGCTGAAAGTACCTGAAGTTACCCAAGAGGCTGCTGCAGGTCCCGACAGCTTCCTCCCTGCCAGAGGTGGGACTGGAGCCAAGGCTAGGGCTGCAGTCTAATCTGGATGGAAAGAAGCCAGTCCCTACATTCACTGTGATTTTCAATAAGCCTAGCTTCCCCTCATACCAGGGGCAGAGTCAAAATTGCAGCTACTAGCCTCTTTCCAACTTTTTCAGTTTCAAACTTACCTGTTCTTAGAATTATACTTCTGCCAGCTGAATTTACTAATCAGTAGGGAAGTTGTTGCCCTACCGACTCTTCCTCCCCCATTTTTGGAAACGGGTGCTTCCAATTCCAGCCACTTAATATCTCCCAAGGAGATTTGCACCACAAGTGGAGCATGGGCACTGGCCTCTGTGATGTGGAGTGTTCTACTCATGAATCTTTTCTGCAGAGAGGAAGTCTCCTCCTTCCATATTTTCAAGGATATTGCAGGATGGTCTTCTGGTCTCATGGAGCCCCCAAACAGATGTTTTAGATAGCTCTTGGTGTTGCATTAGCTGACTCTTGGAACCCTTTACTCTGCGATCATCTTGCTGCTGGTCTTATCTTATTATTTTTAAGAATTCATAGTTCCTACTGAGATTTCCACTGTTAATTTCATTGGGAATCTCTTGTATATGACAAGTTGCTTCTTGTTGCTTTCACAATTCTGTCATTTTCTTTAGATTTTCAGTTCATTTATACTTGTCTTGGTCTGGGCCTTGGTGAGTTTATTTTGGTTGGAGTATTCTGAGCTCTTTGGATATATATGTTTATGTATTTTCTCAAATTTTGGAAGTTTCCAGCCATTCTATATATATACATATATTTTCTCTCTCTTATCCTTCTGTGACTCCACTTGTGCATATAGCTGTACATATGATAGTGTCCCACAGTTTCCTGAGGCTTCATTAATTTTTTCTTTTTTTTTTCATTTCCTCCTCCCTCTGGATAAATTAAATTGTCTTGTATGCAGGTCCTCTGATCTTTTATTCTGTATATTCAAATCTGCTCTTGAATTACTCTAGTGTGTTTTTTTTCTTTTCAATTATTACATTTTTCAGCTCCATAATTTCTTTTTTATCCCTTTTTATAATTTCTATGACTATATTTTGTTCAGACAATGTTTTCTTACTTTCCATTAGTTCATTGTTCCTGGATACCTTAGGCAAATGAATATATTTTAGACTGTTAGTTTAGGTCTTTTTTGTTTGTTTGAGTAGTTCCAATGTATGGGATTCATCAGGGTTGATTTTTTTCAAATTCTTGTTTTTTTCCTGATAATGAGCAATACTTTTCTGATTCTTCCTGTATTTTGAAAATGTATTGAGAACCAGACATTCTGTGTATTAACTTGTTGCAAATCTGGAAATCTAGTTCTTACACTCTTGTGGCATTCCTGTTTTTTCTCTTATTGATGCCTGAGGCAGTTTGTAAATTTTCAAAACCATTATGTCCTCCTACAATGGGAAATAGATAAAGAAAATATTATTGTTTCTTTAAGACTTCTGTTTCTCTGCCTTTGGGGTTTAAATAATGGTGATACTCTCTGCCAGCCTTCAGTTATCAAAGGCAGTGATGTAAAGCAGTGATCAGCGATCAAACTAAACCCTCATTTTTTGGAGGAACATCAATATTGTCAGTCCTGGCACCAGAAAATCAAACCAGGAAACCAGGTTATAGTCCCCACAGGTTTTGCCATGCTGCTTGAGCTCCAGATATGACTACGTAAACACTAGTTTAAAGAGAGAAGCCTTAGTTGTGTGTTGTAAGCCCAGGAAGACAAGGGCACCCTCAGAGTCCGGCTTCATGGCCTAGCACTAAGATGGTGTCAGCACTTTATTGTGACCCAAAATATGAAAGAATACCACCATTTCCTTGTTATATCACCTCAAGGGGTGCTCCAGGCTCATCTTGTTTTTTTCCAGTCTCATCTTGTGTTTTTCCTGCCTCAGCCTGGGACCAACCATACTTCAAAGGACACTAGTTCCCTTTGTTGCATAATTTTCTTTACAAATCAAGGTCTGAGTTCAGGTCTGTCCATTGATAATAGGGTATAAAAAGATAGTATATAAACCTTTACAAATACAAACATATATATAGGCATTATTGTATCTAACAAAACATAAAATTTTAAATGTTTATATTGATGCCTGAAATGTCAATCCAAAAGGTTTATTCTGTCCCCCTTAGGCCTATTCACAACATTTCTCAAACATGGGAGAGACCCAGTGCTGATTATCAACAGCATATATATTTTACAATCTAACTCCCATATACATAAGAAGAACTACTGACTTGGTACTCTGTACCTTATGAGAAGCAAATATACCTACAGTCACTGTAGGAGATTGGTGACAATGACTAGAGAGTATCAATATTACCTGAAATAGTCCCCAAAATGTGAGCTAACTATTTTCTAACTGTAGGCTGCAAGGAACAATTAGCCCAGAATCTGTGTGCTCTAATTAGACAGAACAAGGGAAAGTGACCAGGTCTCAGGGATAGATCTAATCACTAGATAATAACTGATGATATTCTTGGCAACTGTGGTTGATTCTTGGCTAAAACAGGGCTAGTGCTGTAGATAATCCATGTCCAATCACTGGATTGGCAGTTCAGACAGTGAGGTTTTCACTGTACTGGGGAAATGCACTAACTGGTAAACTGAACTCAATGGTGTCCCAGGGTAAGAAAGCCATCATGCTCAGATAGAGACAGACAGGGGTTAATCCCCATTAACTTAACATCAGCACAAGAATTTTGTTGGACTTCACCAGTTTCGAGGTTCTAGCAGGAATTGCGGTCTACGTATTCATAGCCTCTTGCTGGCACTGCCTCATCATATTGTTTTCATACATGCTTTCTTCACAAATCAAGGCAACAACAAACCTCTGGCTGCTTAGGCAATTTTAGGATAACCATAGCCATTGGCTAATTTTGACCTGTGCCTGTTTTTTTAATTACCTAAAGCTAACACTAGGTTTTACATTTTTAAATGGTTGAAAAATCAAAAAATAATATTTCAGGTTATGTGAAAATTATATGTAATTCACATTCCCATGTCCATAAATGAAATTCTTCTGGCATGAGGTGCTATGGGAAGGGTCCTTCTGTACAATCTTTCCCCGCTGCAGGGGGTGCTGCACTAGCTCAACATTCCAAGGTACTTTCTCTCAAGTCCCATTTGAACCTCACACTTACAGCTCTCTTGGGAATTCCCTTTAAAGGGATTCATGAGCTTTTTCCACCATTCTTTCAGAGAATGCTCCTCAAATATCTCCACTCTTTCCAAACAATTATCTCATTCCTCCAGTCACTTCAACCTCTTTGGGACATGCCTGTTTCTGGAAAGCTGGGTTGGGGAACACTTGGCTATAGAGTTCAGGTTTTGATCACCTCTGCCACTTTGCTTCTTTGACTTCCTAGCCATTGGAAAAAGCTAGCTTCTGCCATCATAAAACAACATATAGATGAGAGGCACAACTCAGTCTCCCACAAAGGTTACATATGCAATCTGTTGTCCAGCATCAAAGTTCTCCTGGGAATGCAATTCATTCCACAAATGTTTATTTAGCACCTACTATGTGCCAGGAACTCAACTTCATGCTCAACTTGATTTTGTAGACAAGATCCTCACACACATAGGGCTCACATGCTACTGTGAGGAGAAATTCATTTGCTCAACTTGTACTTATTAGATGCCTACTACATGCCATTTCTTGTCCCAAATACTATGAATATAGCAGTGAACCAACCAAACAAACAAAAAAACCCATGTCCTCAAGGAGTTTATATACTAGTAAAATATAAATAAGAAAGTATTACACAATATATATATATATATGCACATAGTGATTAATGCATTAAAGGAAACAAACAGAATAATATTGTGTATCTATGTGGAGGAAAATTTTTAGATAAAGTGGCAAAATATTCTCTGAAGTAGCATTTTACCTAGACCTGCATGATGTAAAGGTTCAACCCAGATGAAGTAACAAAGAGCAAGGGAGGGGCAACAGCAACATTCTGACAGAAAAATGAGTACTGGGATTGGGACAGGGACAGGGATGAGGGAAAGAGGGGGAAAACAAGTTTAGAATGTGTGGAGCTGGATCATATAAGACCTTGAAAATCTTGTAAAGAGTATGAGGAGACCTCATTTTAGAATCTATATTTTACAGAATGATTTTGGGAAAAGAGAGATCCCTGAACAGCCATGTATAGATCTCTAGTGTTTTTCTTAATTCTGAAGTTCATGGCTTCTTCCCCATTCAAAACCATTTACTAAGAAAAACCATAACCCAGTCAAACATGCCCTACAAATGTAACAGTTTTGAGTCATATGAAATATGCTCTCTGACAATTAAGGGATTTAATTAGAAATCAACAACATAGAGATATCTGGGACATACCTAAAATATTGGAAACTAAATATCACAATTCTAAAGAGCACATGGTTCAAATAAAAAATCAAAAGGGAATTTAGACAGTATTGTGAATTTACTGAAAATGAAAGCATAACATGTTGAATTGCACGTGATAATGTTAAGGAAGTATTTAAATATAAATGAGTTTTCATTGCTGAGAGATTTCAAGGTGATTCAGGAAGTCATTCAAGATCTTACACTTATGCATGTCTTAGTAGGATCTCCTTGACTGCCACTGTAAACATTGCATAAAACGTCAGGGCTCCTGAGGGCTCTAGAGACATCTAAAAATTATAAGCAGACAATCTCAGGCATTTGGCACCCTGCCAGTGTGCCTTAATTTGGAATACCTGCTCCCCAATGTATAAGGGTTAGTCTCACTAATAATTTCCCTACACATGGCTCTTCTGCCCCTTTTATTTGAATCTATAATTAGCATTATACTTGTTAATTATATTTCCTGGAGAAAAAAATCTTCAGTGTGTTCATATGCCAGTTGAGCCCTGATTATCAGCATAGTTGTAATAACTATTCTCTAGTTCATTGGACTCACCCAGGGTAAATAACAAAAGGATGATGATGATGGATGATGCCCATCCCCCAAAAAAAAAAAAACACAACAAGAAAGTATCTACAACTGCAAGAAAGACAATTCCATCCATTTGCCCCATGAGATCTAAGCCTCCTTTCAATCAGAATCAAAGTGGGCATCACGATCCCCAAATCCTCAAGTTTGGTGAATGAACAATGGACTAAAATAGACTTAATTATTATTCTATTATAGACTTTTTATTCTATTAATGGAAGAACTTGTATTATTGATATAAAGGCAGTGGCCACCAAAGGTTCTGAAGGGAGGGACAGGGAAAAATATGTGTAACATGGGTACATTTCTGGAACATTGGAATTGTCTTGCATGACATTGCAATGACAGATATAGGCCATTATACATTTTTTCAAACCCTATAAAATTGTGTGGAGCAAAGTGCAAACTATAATGTAAACTATAGTCCATGGTTAGAAACAATGCTTCAGTATGTGTTTATCAATTGAAGAAAATATACCACACTAATGATAGTTGTTAATTTGGGAAATTGTGGGAGGGGGAGAGAGTGGGCTATATGGGAATCCCCTATATTTTTATGTAACATTTATGTAATCTAAAACTTCTTTAAAAATAATAAGCAATTCAAACAAATTATTTAAGGATAACTTTATAGGTATTTAAGATAACTTCCTTATTCTAGAAACAAAAGTACAGGACAGATCATGTGAAATGTCAAACTTCATCCATGAGCAATAGGAAGTTATTCAAATATGATAAGCAGGAGAAGAGCATGATTAGATTTCAAGTTTTTTTAAAAAAACCTTTCTCTGAATAACATCATTTATTCATGAGAATGTGGAGAGCCAGAACTCTCATTAATTCCTGGTAGAAATGCAAAAATGGTATAACCATTTGAAAAAAAAATGGCAGTTTTTTACTAAATCAAATAAGCATTCCCCAAGACTGAGAACTTACATTTCTATTCAAATAACCAAGATAAACAAAACCACATCTGCAGAAGGACATGTATGCAGATTTTCATAAGAGCTTAATTTATAATATCCAAAAGTTAGAAAAAAATACAATTGTCCATCAACAGATGAATGTATAAGGAAAATGTAGTATAGTCACAAAATCAAATACTAATAAAAATGCACAAACCAATTATACATGCAACAACATAAATGAAACTCAAAAGTAGTATACTGAGATAATGAGGACTCATGTAATCTATAATCCTATTTACATGAAGGTCTAGATCATGCATACTGATCAATGGTGAAAGAAATCAGAAGAGGGTAGCTTCAGTAAGGATTAGGAATTGAATTGAGACTGACAGAAGTGGACCTTCTGAGGTGGTAGTTATGTTCTATATCTTGATAGAAGTTTGAGCCATGCAGCTGTATGCACTTAACAAAACTCAGGAAATGTTCATATTTACTTATATATTTCATTGAAAATTTTACCTCAAAGTGAAAAGAAAATGAAAACAAATGTTTTACACTAATTGATGAATATCACAATGAAGTATTTAAGGAGAAGCAAGCTGATACTTTCTTCCTTGAGCTAGACACATCGGGCCTATGGAGCTGCCAATCCATCAACACAAAGGTAAACATTTCTCTCCCCTCTCCTCATTCTTTACACACCCCAGGCCCAGGCATCTTGAAAAAGGAGGAGGGCCTGAGAACAAGGACTGTAGCTTGCTAGAGGGTAATGACTCCTTGAGTACAAGGAGTTTTCAATGTGTGCATATCTAACCATTCTCTGGTGTCTCCCCAGTGTCCCATGAACAGAGATGCTGAAGATTTGAAGAAACATACAGTTGGCTGTAAACAGTTGGTGGATGGAGTGCAAATTCAGACATGCTGGGGGTTCTGTGACAGTGCCAAAGTTGGCCAGTTCACTCCCCTCACCCCCTTTGTCCCCAGCCCTTACAAAAGTCTATGATTGCATAGGCTGCTGTTTTGAGTCCAAGATGTGTCCTTTCAGAACTGGAGTGTTAATGATGCACCAGGATGGAATGGGTTTTCCTCAATCCTGTGGTGCTCACATCCAAGGGTCACCATCCAGACCATGCAACAGCCACTCCCCACACACTCTTCTCCATATCACAAAGGACCATTTCCATGTAAACACTGATGACCAAATCTCTGGCCACTGCAAGCTGCAGTCCACTGCTAACTTCGAGGGTACCTTCACCCTGCATATCCACACATTAACCCCGGTGTCTCCCATCCCAGATTGACAGTGAGCTGAGTCAGCCAGCTCCTGTAGCTTAAACAAATTATTTTAGAGACATTGATGAATTAGAAAGAGCAAAATCACAGGCAGTTTTCCCCTTTTACCAACAACTGTGAAGGAAGAAAGCAGAGGAAGCAAAGTGAAGGATCTCAGAGATTTTCAGGGCACATCAGCATTTCAAAGTGAAATTTGTAAAAGACATAAGGAAAGAGATTGTATGGCATTTTATTCGCAATATATTATGTCAGATCTCCCACTAAATTTATTTTTTCTGAAACATTGATAGGCAAATTAAGAAATTGTCCAAAAATCAAGAGATAAAGAAATAGATGTCTACTCATGATTAAAATATTACATGTTAAAATAAAACATGTCTCCAATTCCTTCCTATCTAAATTGAAGACATTCACATTCATATTTTCAAGAAAGATAAAAAATATCCGTACTTTGAATAAAGGGAAGCTATAACCTTGGGATTAAAAGTCCTGACACCTCCAAATTGGTGCCTCCATTTTTTTTCTGCTCTTTTAAATCAAGACTCTTTGCTCAGGTTGATGCCAAAGTCTCTTGTGAGCAAGAGGGTCCAAGGAACAAGAGTGGCCCTCAGGGAGCAATTACTACCTGCCTGCCAGAGGTAAACAAGGGTCTTATGGGTGCAGGCTCCATGCCAGGACTGGGTGAGGACCTGAAGAGTGGTCAGGGGAAAGCCCGGGACCTGAGTCCAGGGGTTGGGTCTCCCAGATCTGACTACTGGAAGCAAATCCCTTGCCCCATTGTCCTGAGCCTAAAAATGTTCAGTGATCAATATCCCTGCCACTGTAATTTCAGTGTTGTTCCAAGGTCCCAACATATAATCATCATTTATAACCTATACACTTCTTTACCTATAGGAATTAGTTAGTAAAATTTTTCTGAGCATCTAGTAGATGCATAGATATATCCTGTGTCTGGGAAGATCCTCCTGACAGTGCAATGGTCTCTTTTCCCCAGAGGATTTTATGTTTGCAAGGAGCATGTCCAGCCCACAGAGCAAGGCTTAGCTCAAGGCTGGCTTACCCAAGCACTGCCAGTAGACTGTGGGGGATTCTGTGCTCAGCCTGCAGAGAGGAGATAAGCAAAGTGGATTTTCATCCAGGAGGGACATGAGACACATGATTACAGGAACAGGCAGGAATGTCATCTTCGGAAGGACCATTTAAAAGGCAAAGAGAGAGTCAGAAGACTAGAATGTCCTGCATGTATCTCCACTTCTTTCCCCTGGGGAAAGCACATTGCCTGGGGCTGATTCATGCATTTGAATGCCTTTGACAATTGAAGAGGCTGAGCAAAGTGTAAAGAGAAGCCCATGTCTGTGAGAAAGCTGTGAGGACACCCTGTGAGGTCAGGAGGTTGCAGGTACAGACAGGAAAATTTTGGCAGTATCTCCCATGAAAATTATACCCAGTGGGGGCATGAGTTTCCAATTTTCAAGGTAACCATCTGGAGAGGGATATGGAGCAGAAGGCAGCAGGATGTCCTCGGAAATATGAGCATCTGGATTTCCCTCTGTTCCCCTTTAGTATGCAGGTGAATAGAGGGAGGGCCTTGGAAGTGAAAGACATTTCCTGCCTGGGCTCTGGTTTTAGAACTTTGTCTCTGCCTCAAAAGTAACTGTAGAGGGAACTGGATGTGGCTCAACCACTTGGGTGCCCACCTGCTACATGGGAGTTCCTGGGTTCGGGTGTGATTCCTCCTAAAATAAGAGGAGCAGATGCACCCACAATGAGCTAGACAGCCATGGGAGTGGATGTGGCTCAGGTCATTGGGCTATCCCTTCTCATGTGGGAGGGCCTGGGTTCTGTTTTCAGTGCCTCCTGGAGAAGGCTGAGCAGGCAGAAAAGAAAACAATCTTTGGGAAAGGGGGATAAATAAAGAAAAAAAAAAGTAAATTAAAAAATAAAAAATATATGTTAAAAAAAATAAAAAGTAAATGCAGAGGTTTCCCCACATGATTCCACCCCCAGAAAGGATGCACAGGGCTTGGAAGGAAGAGATGGGGTGGCTGGGAAGAAGGAACTGGTGGAATTGAGAAGGAGAGTAAAAGTGAGTGCTGCCTGGAATCCTCCATTGACAGCAGGATGCAAATCAACTGGGTCAGATCCCTAGGACCAGATACGCCTACACCTGTCAGTGCCTCATCCGAGGTCCTGCTAAGAAGGACCTCCAAATGGGCCAGATTATGTTATTGCCACCGGGTACATGGGCTCTAAAATAATTTTTAGAAACATAAGGTTTCCCGTTTCTCACTCGCCTTTCCTGGATCTGTCCAGATCATTGCAACAGCTCTCCAACAGGTTTTAGATACACAACCCAAGCCCACAACAGCTTTTATCAAAAAGACTGAGTGCAGCAACCTCTGTGTCCAGCCACCTGGAAGTCTGAAGGCACTGTGGGTGACTGATCCTTATCTTCTCATAGGACTTGAGGATTCACTTAAACATACACTTCTAACCTAAGTGGACTATTGACATCTCTCATCTGGTCATAGTTTTAGAGATGGATTTATTCACATTATGTTCCTAATGGCTAAAATTAGAGATAACATAAATAACCATTAAAAGATGAATGCATAAATAAAATGTACTATATTCATACAATGGCATAATTATAAAAATAAAAGGAATAAATTAAGGATACATGCAATGATCACTGGCAAGAATTAATGATAAAAACAGATCTTGACAGGAATGCAAATAACAATATGAATGAAAGTCAAAATATTTTGCTATAGGAAAGAAGCCACAAGTACTTTATATTTCAATTCATATGTAATCTAAAGCTCCTTTGAAAATAAAGAGAAAATTAAATATAGATGTAGAAAACAATGTGAAATATGTTAAGTCAGCTAGTCATCTTGAGGTGAGTTTAGAGATGGGAGAAATATTAGATGTGAGAAGTGTTCAGATTAACTCAACATAAATTGAGTATGCTATGGCTAGAGAAGCTAAGAAAGAGGATCAATAATTTTTCAGTAATTATAATTCTTAAAACTAGATGGTTTGATGGAATTGAAGATTGTGAGTTTAGACTGTTGAATGAGTTCCTGGAAATTTTTCAAGTACTATAGTAGCTAGGCAGTTACAACAATTGGTCTGGGAACTGGAGATGAGCATGGACTGTAGTATAAATTTGGGTGTCACTGGCAAGAATTACTTATAAATGCAGATGTTGGTAGGAATGTAAATATCAATATAATATAAGAGACTCAAGGCTGAAGGGTGAAGAGCACAAACATTCAGAGGTTAGAAGCTGAGGATAAGGTTAATAATCATAATTAATAATAATAATAATGATGATATTGAGAAGGAACTAAACCCATAAAAAATAATGTATCACTTTGGATAGATCAAATGGTATGTGAATATATAAAACTACTTCATAAGCAAATAAGTAATTGTGCAAGAATAGCCAGAAATAGAAGCTATGTACAACAGGGGAAAAAGAGATTGAGAAGTGAGGAATTTTCTTGTTTGTCTGTTTTTTGTTTATAATTATTATTATTGAAATAATGAAAATGCTATAATAATGATTGAAGTGAACGCACAACTATGTCATTACACCAAATACCATTCATTGTACACATTGCATGAATTGTATGCTTTATTAATATGTATCAACAAAACTGATTTATTTAAAAAATTAATGTTGAAGAAGCTTTTGTCCAAACTAAGGATCAAAAACAACTCTTTCCAGCAAGGAAAATATACTTGGTTAAGAATGATGGAGCTCTTTTGTAAAATGAAAGAATGAACAAAAAAAATCACCTCTTTTCTGTGTGTCACTAAAATGGAAGGCAGCCTGATGCTATCTCTTGTCTACTTAATAGTGTCAAAACCTCAAAATCTCACAGACATAGTGAGGAGAAGTGCCTCTTTCCTCTTCACCAATATCATACCAAGGGAGATGGGTCAGAGAATCAGGGTCCTGGTGAGGTTATTGAAAGCAGGATATGGAGAAACCCCATTTCAGAATGTACTAAGCAGTGGGCTTAGCAGACCTCACTCAAGAACCTGAGATTTCCACCCTGAAAGAGGAAGTTGAAAGCCATATCCACATGTAGAGAATAAAGCTTTGCTCCCTGGTACACAACGGTGGGTGAAAATGTCAGCCAACATTGGTGGGCTGGTGAGTAAGACATATCCTGATGAGTCTTCTGCTGTTCCTCCTGGCCACTTAATTGTCCTTGCTTTTCTCCATCACATCCTGCTCCCTAAAGCCCTGAGAATACTCAAAGTTAGCTACTTGGATAATTTAGTTAAAGTTCCGCCTGTAGAAATCTGGCCAGTTCCCATTAGGAAAGCACAATGTTTATGAATCTATCACATGAACTATATTATTCCCCCTGTTACTTCCATCAGATTTTAGAAGTCAGTTTTTGAAATTAACATTGAGAAAAGTTCACATTGGCCTTTACCTTTTCTTTACCAAATGTGGGAAACACCCTCCTGAGAGCCACCTTTACATCTTTGGTCCACAGAGTGTAGATAAGTGGGTTGAGTGTGGGGCTGACTGCTGTGTACATGATGGCAACAACTTTGCCATTTTTCACAGAGGACCCAAAAGTGGGGAGGATGTAGGTGTAGATGACAGTGTAGTAGTACATGCAGACCACCAAAAGATGGGAAGAACAAGTGGAGAAAGCCCGGCGCTTGCCCTCAACTGAGCGGATACGCAGGATACTGGCAATGATGAAGGCGTAGGAAGCCATGGTGAGGAGGAAATTGACCACCCCAAAGTAAACACCTGTGATGACAATCATGATGCTGTTCAGGTATGTAGAGCCACAGGCGAAAAGCAGCAGTGTGGGGATTTCACACAGGAAGTGATGGATCTGATTTGAGTCACAGAATGTTAGCTTTGCCATCAGGTCAGTGTGCACAGAACTGTTGATCCCACCAAATGCCCACACACTGCCTGCTAGCAGGGCACAGAGGTGCTTGCTCATCAGTGTGTGATACTGCAGGGGCTGGCAGATGGCAACATAGCAGTCCTAGGCCATGACTGTGAGCAACAGCAGCTCAGCCCCAAGTACCCATGACAGGAAGAAGAGCTGGGTCATGCAATCCACATAGGAGATGATGCAACCTTTGCCCACCAGGTTCTCCAGTAACTTGGGGAGAAAAGTGGATGTTCCAATGATGTCTATAATGGCCCGGTTGGTGAGAAAGAAGTACATTGGTGTGTGGAGGGCTGGATTCAGGCAGATAGCCATGAGGATGAGGCAGTTCCCTGCAAGAGGCAATAGGTAAAGGAAGAGGAAGAGAATCAAGAAAGTACCCTGGAACTGAAGGTTTTCTGAGAAACCCTGCAGAAAAAACTCTACCAAAACTGCGTGGTTATTTGTTGCCATTGGGTGGGTCAGCCTCTCCCAGGGGTCATGGGAAGCAAACAGTGCCTAGCAGAGGTCCAGGTGGAAGATAGGTCCACTCTGCATGCCAGTTCTTCTAAGAATATGTTTGTGATGGTGCCTTTGGCCTAGGAAGCAAACATGGCTAAGATGTTAATGTATGTCCCTGCACTGAGACAATCAGAAGATTAACTCTCCCATCTAGGACCCTTCCTGTAGCCATCTCAGCATCACAGACACTATCCCCTTGACAGATTCTCCTTCCTGTTTGTGGCTAGGCCTGCATTGTCAATAAATCATCACAGAAATTGTAGCCTGTTTTTGCTTAAATTGTGAACATTTCCTATAATATCCCAGCATGTGACAGCTACTGGGAGATTGATCATGAAGCACAGAGTATTGTGCTCATCTGTGACTGTAACATAAAAGGCACACACATGCAGCCACACTGAGCAGTGTGCTCCAGGCTTCAGAACTCTCAAAGAGGAAAAATCACTTCAGATGAAGATAAGGCAAGGCTTCATGGAGAATATTGCTTCAAACACCGATGGAATTCTTACCTGCAGAGGGGGAAATATGTGCAGAATGATGGAATGACATAGGGGGTTTGCATGCTCTAATGGGATCAGCAACTCATGATGCAGCATGGGAAGTGGTCTGGGACACCAGAGCAGTTTGATTCTTGCAAGACAAACACCAGCCTGAGAGCAGCTGTGATTAACCTGGCAGCAGGCCGTTCAGTCAAAACCTGAACCACCTAACCTTGCCTTGTCCAATTCAGGGCTGTTTTCAGAATGTGTGGGGTTAGGATTGTAGACATCCAGGTCCACTCTGAGCAGCTGGTTCCTGTTGCCAGCAAGACCCCAACTCCTGGCTCTAACTCCACCCAGGTTCCCTTGGGCTAAGTGATAATTTTCTTCCTTAATAAGTGTCAGACTGTGCCAGGGTTGGGGATGAAGCAAAGAAAGGAAGAACCCAAATTCAGTGTTTCCTGGGGCCTCCTTTCAATGCTTTCACCCAATTCCCAGGCCTCTGAGACCCTCCAACATCACTCACCTTTCCAGCATCTCATACCTGAACCAGGAAGCTAAGCAGAATGGGATGCATCACAGATAGAGTCTGTCTTCCTTGAACTCCTTACACTGAGTCCAAGGACCTGCTGATTTATCAAACCCAAGGTGAACATTTCATTCCCTTCCCCTTGTGCTTGGCACATCTCAGGCCCAGGCATCCCAAGAAAGAGTATGGGCCTGAGAACCTGCCCTGGACTTTCACTGTAGGAAAAGACTCCCTGAGAACAAGGAGCTATCCTAACCAGGGGACTAGTCCCTCCCCCGTGTCCCATGAATAGACATGCTGAAGATTTGCAGAAATATATACCTGGCCATGAACACCCACTGCGTGGAGTGCAGGAAAACATGTTGGTGGTTTTGTGACAGTGCTAATTGCATCGTGTTCACTCCCCTCAACCTCTTTGCCCCCCAACCTTACAAGGGCAAATGAGTGCACAGCCTGCTAACCTAAACCCAAGATGTGTCTCTGCAGAACCTGAGTGCTAATGGCCCAGTAGGATGGAGTGGGGATTCCTGAATCCCAGGGTTCTCACATCCAAGGGTCACCACTGGAGCAATGCAGTGACCACCCCCCCACACCCTTCTCTGCAATGCATGGAACGAGCCACAGCTGAACATCACACTCCTTTGGCCATTGCTCTCCTGAGTCTACAGTTAACATCCAGAGTGCAATCTTTCTGTGCATCCACACATTCACTTTAGTGCCACCTTACTCAGATTCACAGGGAGTTGAGTCAGTCACCTTCAGCTTTTGCAGCCAGAGTGGCTTATTTTAAAGAACTTCCCCTATTCTTGCATCAAAAACACAGGTGCTGTTTTCCCCACTTACCGATCAGCTATACAGATAGGGCCAGGGTCAGCAGACCAAGAAGCATGGAGGGAGAGTCTAGGGGCACTTCAACATTTCAACCTTAAAGAGTAAAGACCAGAAGAAAGCAATTTCAGGGACATGTTTTCCACAGTAAAATTACCCAGGAACAAACCAAAGCAATGTTTTCAGAAATATTGAAAGTAAAGTTAGGAAAGATAGCCCAAAAGTCAAAGGTTATATAGGATAGGCCTCAAATTGTTTCTTATCTAAATTGAAGACACTCACATTTTCATGAAAGATAAACAATATTCTTACCCTGAGTAAACAGGAGATAGAACCCTGAGGTTAAAAGCTCTGATTCCTCCCTCTTGGTGCCTCCTTTGTTTGCTGCTGTCATTTAAATCAATCAAGACCATTAGATAGGGTGCACACCTAGGTCACTGGGGAGCAAGGAGGGGCCAAAGAGCAGGAGTAGCCCTCAGGGAGCAATTACCTACAGCGAGGCATGTGCAGTCTCCATGCAGGGATTCCCTTGGTACCTGAGGAAGGGACAGGGGCAGGCCAGGGACCTGAAGCCATGGGGAGGTGCTCTCATGCCCCACTGCTCAAGGTAAACTTCTTGGCATATTGGCCTGAGATTTATATGGAAGCTGGTGGGGACTTTCAAACCACATATTGTGGATGGATCATTCTTGTTCTGCTAATGCAGACAAGGTCCTGTGCACAGCCAATCATGCAAAAATTAAATTCATTTCTTACAATAGTTGTACATTTACAGAAATATGGGCAGGTAGTATGGACTGCTCTTGCATACCACATGCGGAGTGCTGTGTAGTTATACTGCATTAGTATGGGACATTTGTCACAATGAAATAACTAATAATGATACATTATTGTTCAATTAAAGTACTCAATTTATAGAGATTTCCTCAGTTTTCCCAAATGCCCCATTTCTGTATAAGCATCCATTCCAGACCCTACATGGCATTTACTTGTCACATGTCCCTTGGCTCTGCTTTGTGCTGAGGGTTTCTCAGAATGTCCTTTTTAGATGACCTTGACCATTTCAGGAAAACCAGCCAGGGACTTTTTAGGTGGCCCCTCTATGGGAATTTGTCTGATGTTCTTGTGAATATCAATAATGAAGAGTGTGAGGCTATTGGTTTGTGAGGAAGAGAACAGAATTAAAGTGCCCTTCTCATTACATCTTCTCAAATGTGCATGCAGTTGATGTGACTTAACGCTGAAGATGTTGACCTTAAAAGGATGTAATTTTGTATTCACTAAGGCTTTAAGGTTCTGCAATATGTTGAGTGACCACATATCTCTGGGAGACATGCTGGCCTGCACTTGAGGAATGCATCAGATGCAGCATTAGGAGTGAAAGGAGGGGTGAGGGTGTTGTAGGATATAGAAAACATCTCATCTGCCCCCCCTCTAGCTCTTCCGGCACCCTATCGACCCTGACAGCCACTCCCTATCCCCCTGTCCCCTCCCAACCCCCCTTTACATGGCCGCTGGGGCTAGGATAGAGAGCAGCTTCCCGCGTCTCTCAAGCCGCCCAAGTTAAGAAAAGCCCGCGTCTCTCAACTGCCAGCGACGAGAACCCACGAATCCCCAACCACCATTCATCTTTAAACCCACCAATCCCTACCCTCCTCCCTGTTCGTGCCACAACCTTCCCGCCAACCCCA
>JAQZBX010025950.1:0-29223 GCA_029593785.1 Cabassous unicinctus | reverse complement strand
AGGCGGGAGCGGGTGGAGGGGCATGGAGCGGAGGGGTGGGCAGAGGTGGGAGTGGTGGGAGGGAGAAGGAGCGGTGGGAAGGGCGGCAGAGGCAGAAAAAATAAAATAAAATAAAAAAAAGAATAAATAAATAAATAAATAAAGCTATGAGGGGGTCCAGGCAGCCAAATCCACAGAAGTTAAACCACTCTCCACCTTCTGTCAGAGCCCTCCCTCCCTCAGATTATGTTCCCACAAGCCAGCAGGCAGTGGGAGTCATGGATGTAGGATCCACGGCTCCAGCCAGCCATTTTCTGTGTGGGTGGGGCTCAGCCCTCCATGCTGACCACTAAAGGCAGGCCCAGAACTCACGAATCTCCACCGATCACTCCACGCCGTGGATCTGCCAGCTGCTAGACGACCCAAGTCTCCCACTCCGCACGCCCACAGCACAGACCCTTGGGCGGGACCTGCGTCCACAGTCGGCAGTCCCGGGAGATCTGAACCGTGAGTAACCACCTAGATCGATGCCATCTTGGTCCCCTGCTCTAATTTTTATTATTTTCTTCTACTTTCTTTGAGGTTAGTTTTTTGTTGTTTTTCCAATTCCTCCTATTGTGCAGTTAGGTTCTTCAATTTTAGCTCCTTCTTCTTTTTTAATATATGCATTTGTGGCAATGAATTTCCCTCTCAGTACAGCTTTGGCTGCATCCCTTAGGTTTTGATATGTTGTGTTGTAATTTTCATTCGTTTCAAGGTAGTTACTGATTTCTTTTGAGCTTTCCTCCTTGACCCACTGTTTGTCTAAGGGTGTGTTGTTTAACTTCCAAATCTTTGTGCCTAATCTGGTTCTCTGAGCCTTAGTAATTTCCAATTTCATTCCATTGTGGTCAGAGAAATTACTTTGTATAATCTCAATCTTTCTGAATTCATTGAGAGTTGTTCTGTGGCCTAGCATACGGTCTATCTTGGAGTATGATCCGTATGCACTTGAGAAGAATGTATATCATGCTGTATTTGGGTGTAGCATTCTGTATATGTCTATTAGGTCCACCTCCTCTAATGGATTATTCAGTCTTTGTTTCTTTACTGATTCTCTGCCTAGATGTTCTGTGTAATGGTGATAATGGTGTATTAAATTTCCCCACTATAATTGTAGAGGCATTTATTTCTCCACTTGGTCTTTCCAGTGTTTGCCTCGTGTATATTTTGAGGCACCCTGATTAGGTACATATATGTTTATGATTATTCTTTCTTCTTGAAAGATTACCCCTTTTACTAACATATAGCATCCATCTTTGTCTCTTACAATAGTTTTGCATTTAAAGTTTATTTTGTCTGCTATTAGTATAGCTGCTTCCACCATGTTTTGGTTATTGTTTGCTTGTAAATTTTTTTTCAGCCATTCACTTTCAGGCTTATTGAATCCATGGGTCTAA
This sequence comes from Cabassous unicinctus, assembly GCA_029593785.1. Classification (NCBI taxonomy): domain Eukaryota; kingdom Metazoa; phylum Chordata; class Mammalia; order Cingulata; family Chlamyphoridae; genus Cabassous; species Cabassous unicinctus. Next base: position 27,805 of record JAQZBX010025950.1, on the reverse strand, counting down.
CATGGGTTTCTTGCAGGCAACATATTTATGGGTCATATTTCCTTATCCATTCTGCCAATCTCACCAGTCTCTTGACTGATGAGTTTTATCCATTAACATTCAGTGTTATTACTCTCAAGGAATTTCTTATATCAGTCATATTTTCTTTGTGTTTATGGATGTCATATGTTGTTTTTATTTCTCTTTTTGTCTTTTTAGTTGTTCTTACACTCTCCTCCAACTGTCCCTGTCTTGTTTTTTCCTTTCAATCTGTAGAACTTCCTTTAGCATTTCTTGAATGGCAGGTTACTTATTGGCATACTATCTTAATTTCTGTTTATCTGTGAATATTTTGAACTCTCCATCATTTTTGAATGCCAACTTTGCTATATAGAGAATTTGTAGCTGGAAGTTTTTTTCATTTAGTACCTTCACTATGTCATACCACTGTCTTCTTGCCTCCATGGTTTCAGGTGAGAAATCAGCACTTAATCTTATTGAGCTTTCCTTCTATGTGATGGTTCCCTTTCTTTTGCTGCCTTGAATATTTTCTCTTTGTCTTGAGCATTGGACATTTTGACAAGTATATGTGTTGGAGTAAGCCTGTTGGAATTCATACTGTTTGGCTTATGCTGTGCTTTCTGGTTGTTTGAGTCCATCTCCCTCAAAATGCTTGGGAACTTTGCAGCCATTATTTCCTTCAACATTCCTTGTTCCCTTTGCCCTCTCTTCTCCCTCTGGGATGCTTATAGTGCATATATTTGTGCATTTTATGCTGTTGGTTAAATCCCAAAGCCCCTGCTGGATTTTTTCTAGCTTTTGATCTATCTGTTCTACTATCTGTTTGATTTCAGATGTAATGTCTTCCACATCATTAAGTCTTTCATCTGACTGTTCAAATCTGCTGTCATGTGATTCCAGTATCTTTTTGATTTCTTGAATTGTGCCATTCATCACCATCCTATCCGTTATCTTTTTATGTATGTTCAAAATTTCTTCAGTATGTCCTCCCAGTGTCTTCTTAATATCCTTAATCTTTTCATTCACTTCAATAAGGTAGGCCATGATATTTGTTTGGACAGTTTTGATTAGTCATTCAATGTTCTGCATCTCTTCTTGGTTTTTAGTTGGTTCATTGGATTGCTCCATGTCTTCCTGTTTCTCAGAATGCTTTGTAATTTTTTGTCGCCTTCTAGTCATCATTTTATCTTGATGGGTTTATTCAGTTGATTAGCTTTTCACTCTGCTCTACATTTTTATTTAACTGCTGGTTCTGTCTGTGTGTTAAGCTTTCTCTTTGACACTTTGTTCTTCTTGTTCTATTTCCTTGCTGTATTCTATTTTCCCTTGAAGGAAAGAGATGAGGGCCAGAGGAATCAAAAGAGGTAAGAAAGGAAAAAGGATAATAGCAATACTAATAAAAGTTAGAAGAGGGGCCATATGAGACTTAGTAAAATGAATATTTAACTCATGTAAGCAGTGTAGACTAATAGGAAAAAAAAAGTGGTGAACCTACAATGGAATGGGAAACCAAATAGAGAAAAATATATAGAAGATTTAAAAGGTGAGAATAATGAGGAGAGAGGAAAAGAGTAAAGAAACAACTGAAAGGAAAAGGTAATAAAAAAAGAAAATAGAATAGACAAGATAGAAATCAAAACCAGTTAAGTTGAGGACTAATAAAAAAGGTGGAATGTAAGAACCACAACAGACAGCAGAAGATAGAAAGATGAAGGAAGGAAAACAGATAACGTTGGTAGACAAAATCAGTGTACACAAAAAATGGTAAATCAAGGAACAAGAAACACAGAATAGAAGAAACAAGCTAGAAGCACCTAATTTTCAAAAAAGAGGGTGAGGAAATGGGAAAGAAAAACAAGAAACAAACAAACAAACAAAACAAAACAAACACACAAGCAAGCAGTCAAACAAAGCTAAGGAAGAACAGCCGTCCGTCTTTCTTGGACCCTTGTGGCGCCTCTCAGTCTGCCTGTGTTCATCAACCAATTACACTGCAGGCTTCTTTCTGCATGTTTTGAGGTGGATTTTAGCGAGTAAACTAACTAATTTTTTTAAGTAACCTTTTTTTTTGGAGAGATGAAGGACCCAAAAGAAATTAGTACAAAATAATGTCTATGTTTTCCCTGTCCTCTGATATCAGCTGGATGTTAGATATCCCGGTGAATCACTAATCTTAGAAGAGCCAGGAATCCAACTAGGGTCCTTATATATTCAAGGCAGAAATTCCTCCAATGAGCTAACTTATTAATTGGGTCAGTTAGCTCTTCAGAAAGCTACTTAGTCACTTTCCCCTGGAAAGGTTTTGCTCTTCTGTGGCAGCAGGATTCAGCAGACTGTATGAGCAGATCCCTCCTCCTCTCTCCTGGTCAGGTTGAGTTCACTTTTGCAATTCAAATGGGACCCTGATGACTGAGTTCACATCACTGAAATGGTTTACAAGCCTCTTCTAGACCACCCCCTCCTCCCAGGGAACCCTAAATAGGCTTGTGGAAACTTATTAAGCACTGCTCACTGCCTGACTCCCTTAGTGGAGTTGAAATTCTGATAATCCTCAGTGTGGGACTATTAAATTGGCTGAGTCCACCCTCTCTCAAGCAAAGCCTCAGTATCCCAGTGCAGTTAGGTAAATCAGGCTTCCTTCAGCAGATTCAACTGTCCCCTCAGCCTGATGCCACTTCAAGCCAGCTGGTGTGTTCCCCAAAGCTCTAAGGTGGTCCAGACAAAGAAACCCACAGAAAAGAAACACTTCTCCACCCTTTGCCAGAGCCCTCCCACTCTCGGGGAATGCTATCTCTTGCTAGGTTGCTGGTGGGTGTTGTGGCTCACCCTAGCCATTTGCCCTAAGCCCTTTACCCTGAGGGTGGGGCTTAGCCATCTGTGTCCACGATTTCCAGCTCAGGACTAAAAACTCACTGTTTTATCTCCCTGTCCAGCTCCCTCCAAATCGATGTCCCAAAGGCTTTCACTCCATGGGCTTCCAGAACAGCTCACTTGGGCAGGATCCTGTCCCCAATCAGCTATCTTTTGTGAGAGAGGTGGTGAGTGCCCACTTAAACTGGTGCCATCTTGCCTTCTCCCTTGAGATTATTCTTGATTCCTTTTTACCTTTAAATCAATAAATCTATATTATATGTTATTATCTTTCTAGAATGCTGATTATTTTTGTCATCAATGTTTATTAACTAAATTATATTTCTTGTGATTTGAAATACTACCTTTGTATTCATGGTTATTGGAAACTCTTCCTGATAGCTCTATTTATTCCATTGGCCTGTTTGTCAGTTTCCATTCTAATGTCTTATTGATTTGATCTTTGATTTGATGAGGAAAGACTCCTGTCACTCTCTGTTATCATATTTTTCTTGTCTATTCTTGAATATTAATTATACCATTTGGATCATATGATTAATGTATACAATTAAGGAATTATGTTGATATGAAAATTGCATTCCATTTATATATTAGTATTTGACATTCTTTGACAAGTCATTTCAATCAGTAACATGACATAATTTTGCTTTTAATTATGTTTCATTTTACTTATTTCAGTATTTGTTTTTTTCATAATATGTTTTGTGCTGTTCATGCCAAATATTTTACTAAATATTTTGTTGTTTTGACAGCTTATTAAGGAATCTAGGGGTAATAATTTATTAGTAAAATTTCCAAAGCTTGATTTGGACTTCTAGAGCTACATCTTTAAATATTAAGTGTATTTCCACTGTGTTTTGGCTTAACAAGACATTGTAATCAGTCATAATTTTGTTACTATGCTTGGTTTTCAATTCTCTTATCTCAAAGTTATTTGCTGCAAAGAATTGAAGAGTAGGCTCTCCAAGAAGAATTTTGTCTGTAGCAGCCTTGAATCCAGAATGCAGGGAGTTATATTCTAGTGTTTTATCTTTGCTCATTGAATTTTTAATGATTAGTTTTTCATATTTCCAAAGTTTTGATTTTCATATTTAGTTCTTTATACAACTGGAGTATATTTTTCTTTATGTCATGGTGTGGATATCCATGTGCATCAGCAGATAACATAATTTTAAACTGAAAATGCAGAAGAGCAGTAGTTGGAGTAGTTGGGTGGCTGCTGCTGCACAGGGAAGAAAGTAAGGCATGAGGTCCAGGGTTGGCCTGGCTGCCAGCATGACCAGTGGCAGGAAAGAAGCCCCTCTTCATGCATTGCCTGACATCAGCCCAGCTTGCCTGGTACTGCACTACCCAGCCTACACACCAGTCTTCATTAGGAATGACCAGAAGTAGGGGAAGCAGCAGGCTGAGGAGTGTAAAGCCCTGGAAATGGACCCAGTAGTTTGAGGCTGCAGTCACCTGGCTATTAGCACTCCTGCTGGAATATGAGTAGGACAGAGGAATGGTAGGTCAGTGGTCAGGGATCCAGGTGATGCCCCAGGAAGGGTGAGGGAGGAGATATCACACATATGCCTCTGGATGTGCCATTCAAGTTACTCTTAGTTTTACATCCCCATGGAGAAGGCAGTGTCCCAGTGGCCATGTTCCTGGGTAGACCCACTCTATCCAGCCAGGATTGCCTGTTTGCCCTGGACTCAAAAAGGTCCTTCCAGGGTCCTCACCCCTAGTGTGGGAGATCCATAACCAGAGCTAATGTGAAATTACTAGACATTGGGTTGGTAGGAGGAGGCTGTAGTACTGGACAAGGCCACATCCCTTACAGCAATTCTTCCTGTATTTGGACCATGTTGCCAAGCTGGAAATTTTTAGACTATTTACAGACAGCCCAGCATACTAGAGGTAGATGCTCCAGGGAGAGCTGGGTCATTCAGCCTTGTATCCACTTGCTGCTTTCACAATGAGGTATGAGGAGAAGGGCAATAGTCCCCTGCTGTTCCCACCAACACCATGAGCCATGTGGTCAATTTTATGACTCCTTTCCAATGAGGGGAATTCCTAGAGGTTTTTACAGCTCTATTTCATGATTTTTCTTCTTCCCATATCTAAATCATTCCTTCATATGGAACACATCAGTTCTTTTTTTGCCCATACGTCATTGACTCTGCTGCTCTGGATGCCAAGCTTATAAGAGCCCCATGGACTTTACTAGAGAGTGGTGCATGTATCTCCAGCTGCTCATGACTTGTGGATTGTGGGGTTCTGGGTATCTAATTCCTACAAGGTCTTCAGGCCATTCTGTTGTCAAATAGAAAGATGTAATTTTAGAGGTCTCCTTGGGTCTTTAGCACAGCCATTGCAGGGTCCCACATGTTCCACTGCCTTGCACAGACTAGGTAGGAGATTAGGAAAAAGATCATGAGGCTAAACTGCAATGATTTCTTACAGAAAAACTTGCCTTGGTCAGGGTGAGGGATTTTCTGAACCCTCTGCTACCATCAATTGCTGTGTGCAAACTATCCTCTGTTCTGATTAAAGAGGAATTACAAAATGAACACAAAACACACTCCAGATGTAACTTAACAGTCATGAATTAACAAAAACCAAATCAATATTTGCTATATTAGCCAACTTCTAGCTCAGTTTACTTATGAAAATATAATAAAATAAAGCAGTTATAAGATCATAGAACAAGAACAAAAACAAAACAAGAAAGAAACATTATGAATAAGTCCATTAATGTAGTGGAAGGAACCTCGTTCTTTTGGCAACCTTCCTAGCCCCAGGCACTCACCTCTTAGAATCTCCCAAAGTATATAAACCATTTTGAAGTCTTTTCACTAAAGGTACCCTAGAATATTGTTTCTTTACTCTAGTGAGGAATTTCCCAATGCAGACTTGGGCTAAGGTCTGAGAAGCCCTCTGGGGGCTGCATGGGGCTTCTTACTAGATATTCCACTGAGGTTAGAGGAATTTTGGTTTCCCAGAAATCTTTCATGACCCTTGAGGCTCTGAGATTGAGGAAACCAAAGACAAGACTCTTCTCCCAGGGAGTCTGCACCACACCAGCATCTCAAGATTGGTCTGACTATTCAATTTTTCTCAGGAGCTTCTGTGGTAATGGACTTTTAAGGTCACTGCTAGTTTGTGTTCTTAATGTTGTCAATATGCCTGATCTGAGTGGGCAAGGTGCTATTTCAACTTCACCCTTAAAACTGGGGACCACAGCCCATTGTGCCAGAGGGATGCTGGAAAAGAGAATGAGGTGATAAGGTAGAAGAGTCTATAAAGGTGCCAGGAACCAGAGTGACCTGAACCCACAAATTCATCCAAGGAGAAATGCCTTAACTTTTTATGAATTGGGGCCATACAATTTCAAAGGACAAAGTCTTTGCCCTATACTTATTAAACTGTTCTAGGAGTATGCCTTGAATTATACAATGAACTAAATTCCAGAGACTTGCAGTTTTTGAAGAGTCAAGGAGATTCTGCCAAATCTCATCCTGTTCTTCTCACAAGTTGGAAAACCAATAATTTTAGTCTTCCAGCTCTTCAGCAGATCTACTACATTGGAAAATAATTTCACTTGAACTCAAAAATCTCTCAGCCAGTAAGTACTTCTTGGGTTCTATTCATTATGGCTACATTGTCCAGATACTGGTTTATTACAGAAGTTAAGAACAGGAGCAGAAGTGGAATTTGGAGCATGATACCTGAAATCTTAGTATCACTTGATGTTTCTAGAGAATGGAGTGTGTTAAAGGTAGAAAACATTTTCTATATACTTGACATGTTTGTTCTTTTAAAAAAATATTTCAAATTCAAAAAATAAAAGAACATCTACAGGCAGCTCAGCAAGTTATAAAAAGATTCCTCCTAATAAAGTTCTATTTAAGATACTTTGTTCTCATCTAATCCCAACCTCTAACTCAATTTCTCAAGTGTTTAGAAAGATACACAGATGAACAGAGAATAGTTAAAGAACATAGTCAAGGTATCATTATTAATGGAAAAAAATGAAGAGGCAGGATAAAATGCTTAATCATATACATATCTCACAAAATTAACTCACATTTTATTTCATTTTTTGACCTTTAGCATTAAGATAAGACTAACTTTCCTTTTGCAGCAAAAACATTACAATTTTGTTGTTAACTCTAGTCTGTAATTTACATTAGTTATATTTTCTCATGTATCACCACATTAACACCCCATACTAGAACATTCCTGTATATATATTATTAACCACAATCTTCATCTATAGCCAAAATCATTGTTGTATATTCACAATGTTATCCTCCAGCTATCCTCAAACTAACGTAAGTTTCCTTAGACTACTTTTTTCAGACTCAATCACATCCATTAATTAACAGTGTTTACTATATTCATTAGTCTATGCAACCAAGTCCAAACATTACCACATATTTATATATGACTTTATTAAACATTCAACATACATCCTGTATCATCTCCCTCTTCTCATCCCGCATTTCATTTCTCACTAGCCTGCACTTCATAATCCAACTCCCTCCATAAGTATACTCATTGTGTTTAGTTCATATCAGTGAGACCTTACAAATATAGTCCATTTGTGTCAGACTTATTTCATTCAATATAATAGCTTCAAGGATCTTCCATACTGTCATGTGCTTCACCAGATGATTTATTCCTACAACTAAATAATATTCCATCATTTGAATATACCACATCTTGTTTATCCATTCATTGATTGAGAGATACTTAGGTTGTTTCCATCTTCTAGCACACATGAATAATGCCACTATTAACATCAAGATGCAAATATCCATTCATGTCTTTGCTTTCAGTTCTTCTGAATATATTCCTAGGATCAGGATGGATAGATCATGTAGCAATTTGATATTTAGTTTTCTGAAGGACTACCAGATTATCATCCACAGAAGTTGCAAGATTTTACACTCCTGGCTACAGTGAAGGAGTGTTTCTAATTTGCAACAACATCTCCAGCACTTGTACTAATCTGTACTTTTAATGGCCACCATGTATGGTAAGAGATGATATCACATAGTAGTTTTGTTCTTCCTTTCCCTAATAGATAGTGATCTGGAACATCTTTTCATTTGTCTTTTGTCCACTTCAGAAACATGTCTATTCAATTGTTTGTCCAATATTTAATTAGGTTGCTTGTCATTTTGTCATTAACTTGTGTGATCTCTTTATATAGCATGGAGACCAATGTTATCAGATATATGATCTCTGAAGATTTTTCCCATTGAGTAGGTCAGCTTTTTATTTTTTGGCAGTCTTTAAGGCTGAAGGTGTTTCATTTGTGGCAATACCATTTATCTTTTTTTCTTTTTCTTTTTTTCTTGTTCTTTGGTGAAATGTCCAAGAAACCACAACCAACTACAAGATCTTGAAGATGTTTCCTTATATTTTCTTCTGGGAGTTTTGTGGTTCTTAGTTTATAATTAGGTCCTCATCCCATTTGGAATTAATTTTTATATAAGATATGAGATAAGGGTCCTCTTTCTTTTAGATATGGGTATCCAGTTTTACTAGCACCATTTCCTCAATAAGCTGTTCTGACCCAGGTGAGTGGGTTTGACAGCCTTGTCAAAACTCACTTGACCATAGATGTGACAGTCTATTTCCAAACACTCAATTCATTTCCATTGGCCAATCTGTCTTTTTGCTAGTGCCATTATGTTTTTAACACTGTAGCTATATGATATGCTTTAAAGTCTGAAAGTGAGAGTACTCCAACTTTGCTATTTTTTAAGATGTTTGTGGGTATTTGTGGGCCCTTAGCCTTCCAGATAAATTTGATAATTGGCTTTTCCATTTCTATAAAGGAGGATATTGGAATTTTTATTGGGATTCCATTAAATCTGTAGATTAGTTTGGGCAGAATTGATACCTTAATAATATTTAGTCTTCCAACCAATAAACATAGAATATCCTTCCATTTACTTCAATCATCATTGTTTTCTTTTAGCAATGTTTTATAGTTTTCTGAATACAAGTCCTTTATGGCCTTGGTTAAATTTATCCCTAAATATTTTATTCTTTAATTTGCTATTGTAAATGGAATTTGAGTCACTTTGTTTATGAAGAGAATATACAATATTTTCCTCTCAAGACAGAATCTAATTCTTAGTTTAGCATTATGCAATATGAATATATCATGTACTAAGATTGCTACCTAGTGAGATTTTGTCCTTCAGAAATGGCTTGCAAGGAGGTTTGGACACAAATTCATCCTTTATATATTATTCTTTAAAGTTTCTTAGATTACCAATACTCTAAACCCACCAAGCATCAACCACACCCTGCATTCCCTGATAACTGCTATTCTATTCCCATCTGTATGACTTTGTTATATTTAGATATTTCATATCTGTGAAATAATATAGAATTTGTCCTCACATGCTTTCCTTATTTCACTCAGCATTATGTTTTCAAGGTTTATTGATATTACAACATGTCTTAGAACTTAATCCATACCTACAGTTGAATTATATTTCATTTTGTGTGTACCACATTTATTTATTCATTTATGTGAGGTTTTTCTTCCTTTTGGCTATTTTGAATTATGCTCTTATGAATATTGTTGCACAAGTATCTGAGACCCTGTTCTAAATTTCTTTAGATATATATCTAAGAATGGAATTCCCATTTTAAAAATAATAATCATCCTTCTGTGTATGAAGTGGTATCTTGTGGTTTTAATTTGTTTTCCCTTATGGCTAATGATAGTGAGTTCCCTTTGATGTGCTTAATGATGATTTATATATCATCTTAGGAAAAATGTTTCTTCTAACTTCCACTACTTTTAAATGGGTTGTTTTTCATTATGTTGTTGAATTGTATGAGTATTTTCTATATTCAACATTAAATCCTTACCAGATATAATTTTGCAAGTGTTTTTCCATTCTAAATGTTGTCTTTTTACTTTCTTCATAATGTCTTTTGATGTACAAAAATTTTAATTTTTATAAAGTCCTTAAACTATTTTTTTTTTGTAGTGCATGTTTTTGGTTCCATATCCAAGATTCACTGCCAAATCCATGGTTGTGAAGGTTTCCCCCTATGTTTTCTTCTAAGAGCTTTTTAGTTTTACCTTTTATATTTAGTTCTTGATCCATTTTTATTTAATTTTTCTCTATGGTGTGAAGCAGAGATCCAAGCTCATTTTTAGCATGTGGACATGAAGTTTCTCCTGCACCATTTATTAATGATACCATTTATTCCCTAATTTAATGTACTTGATGCTCTTGACAAAAATCATTTGGCCACAAATGAGTAGATTCATTTCTAGAAACTAAATTCAATTCCATTGGTCTATCTGTCTCTATTATCATAAGTACCATAGTGTTTTGATTGCTATGGCTTTGTAGTAAGTTTTGAAATCAAAAGCATGAGATTTCCAGAATTGTCCTTCTTTGCATTATTGCTTATGCTATTATGGACCTCTTGTGATTCCATATGAATTTGAGGATTGCCTTTTCCCTTACTGCAATGAAAGACTCCTAAAATTTTGATAATGAGTCTTTTAATTTGTCAATTTCTCTGGGAAGTAATGGTATCTTAAGACTATTAAGGGTTCCAATCCAAAAGCATAGATATCTTGCATTTATTTATTTCTACTTTAATTTTTCAGGTCTTTGTCATTTGCAGTATAAGTTCCTTGACTTTCTTGGTTAAATTTATTCCTAGATATGCTACAATTTAGATGCTATTGTAAATGAAATTTAATTTCCATTTCACTTTTTTCATTGCTGGTGTATAGAAACACAACCTATTTTTGCATCTTAACCTTATATTCTGCAGCTTTGTTGAGCTGGTTTAATAACATGGGATTTCCTTCCATTTATTTAGAACTTTAACAATTTCTTTCAACAATATCTTATGATTTTCATGTTCAACTACTATTCCTTGGTTAATTTTATTTAGAATAAATAATGCTATTTATAAATGCTATTGAATATGTAATCATTTCATTAATATCCATTTTGGATTGTTTGGTGCTATTGCATAAGAATACAATCTGATATTTTTCTATTGATCTTAAATCCTGAAGGTTTGTTGAACTCATTTATTATTTCTAATAGCTTTTATAAAGAATTGATTATTTTGATTATTCTATATATAAGATAGATTTATTCTTCCTTTCCAATCAAGATGACCCTTATTTCTGATGTAGCCTAATTATCTTGACTAAAATCCCCAGTACAATGTTGAATGGTAGTGATAAAAGTACACGTCCTCTACTCAATCCTGATTTTAGATAAAAGCTGGCCAGGACTCCTCAGGGTTTTAGAAACATTGTTGCTTGTGGCTACGAACTATGAACACTTTGGCAATTTGTGACCTATAGCTCAGATTTGCATAAGAGTAACATCCTGAATGGCCTCTCACCACGATTTTAAATCGCTGAGCCATAGAAATTCTTTTTTGTTTCATTTCTTTTCACATACTTTAACTTATGCTAAATTGCTATACAAAGTTGGTACTATTTCTTCAAAATTATTATTCTTTTTATGGACTTCTTGGTCTATTGCTGCAATAAGTTTTACTTATAGACAGTTTATAGGACATTTATATCTGGTATAGATATAAAAAATATTAGAAAATGCTTTCTAATTTTATTTCATGTAAAATGTTTAAATTATATGTTATGTAATGGAGAACCTGATAGCATGGGCATCTGTATAGTGGGAACCATATAAAAGGTAATATTCACTCTCCATGGGAACAGAAACTTTCTTCTAAAGAACTGGAGGTAGAATCTGAGAGAAGGAGTGGTGTTCAGGTAGAGGGCCTGTCTCCCATGGTGATGATTGTTAGGGACATTTGTCACCTTGGCCAGGTAATGGCCCAGTTGTTTTGTCAAGCAAGTAATGGCCAAGTTGTACTGTGAAGACATTTCTTTGACTTAAATCAGTGAATTGATTGCAATTATAGCTGATTACATCTACAATCAACTAAGGAGATTGCTTTCAGTAATGAGAGATGTTGGACTTCATTTGCTGTGAAATGGGTTATATGATTAGAAGCAATACTCTGTGGAATGCCATGATGGGTGATAAGGCATTCTGGAAGTCCACAGAGGGTAGTTTTCACAGAAGCATTGTGTTCAGGGAAGGCAAATCAGGATCGAGGGTCTACTCCACTTGGAAGAAAACACTGTTCCTTCTATGATGGATGTAGTCCAATATAATGAACCTGTCAGCAGGTAACAGGCCAATCTCCTTAAGGAATGGCACCCATCATGAACTGAGTGTTGATCTCTAAAACTGGCAGATTGGACACTCAGCAGTGGCTGTAACAAAGTCAAACTTGGTTTGTAGAAGTCCATATTTCTGAACCTATACATAACTGTCATCATTACCATTAAGGCCACTTTGATTATGAGCCCACTGGGCAATAAATAGCAAGAGTGGCTGGGGAATGATGCTGATTGGTAACCACATAATGGTTCTTACTATCCACTTGATTTATAAATTCTCCTTTTCTGAGTTCACCATACAGTGAGTATTCATATGTAACATAAATATCTTCATGTTTTTCACCCATTCAGAAAGGTCTACCTACAAAACTCTCTCCCAGAAATCTTTGTCACCAATTCTCCCATCGTGTTCCTTCTAGGACCTGCCAAAGAAACCATTTCTCACAGCCATTGTACAAATGCACATCTGGCCATTTCTCATTCCAAGTAAACTGAATCACTACGTGCAATGGTCAATGTTCTGCATACTGGGAGGATTTCTCTTCATGACTGTCCTTCAGGGATGTCCCAGAAAGGGACTTTGATGCTGTATCTTTACACTACACTGAGTCTTCTATAGGTCTCCTATAGGGTCCTGGCAAGGGCTCCATGGAAATTTGAAACAGCATTGAATATTCTGGATGACATGACCTAAGTGCCATAAAAGCTTGGTTGGCAGATTGCATCTCCTGTAGAAACTCCATTCAGCCTGTTTCTCACTTAATACTATGAGTTTTGGGGGTAGCATGATAAATGGGCCAGACTACCAAACCTAAATTTGGAATATGTTGCCTCCAAAATCCAATGTGATACCAAGGAATTTTGCCTTTTTTGGTTGTGTGGTGCAGCATATCCATAGCCTTAGAAGGGACATTTCAACATGCCCCAGACCATTGGCTTTCCTAGAAATACTGCTGAATGTTGGGTTTATCTCCCACCAACTGACTCACAAATACCTTACCAATAAGACTAGGATCAATCTTGTCAATGAGTTGATGTTTCCCATTGATCAGTTCTGCCTGTGTGTCTGCAAGTCACATTTCTTGTCTTATATAAAGTTAGTTTCTAACAGATTGCACAAATATGAACAATAATAGGAGAACGACCAATAAGATGACTGCTGGACACACCATTATCTCTACTAGAATCCATGGACTGTGAGGTATGAACGCATGTCATAAGACAACAGATCCTTCAACACTTCTTTGGCTTCCCAGGGATCAGTCCAAAGTAAAGCTCACAGAGGACTGCAACTCTTACATAGCACTGACACCAGCAAGGCAACCTGCACAATAACCTTGGGCCCACCAAGACACAACAAACCACAGAAAATTCCCCAGAATTTCACCTAGAATCCACCAGCAACAGACAACCTTGAATGGGCATAGTGAAATAGATGGTGATAGGGTGATTTGGAAAGTAAAACAAGCTTGCCTCCATTACTTTTTAATGATCATACTTATCTTTTTTAAATTGATGTAGTATTGCAATACAGTGATGTGCTGATCTTAAATGAGTTAGTTGCTGAATCTTCTACACTTTTCATCAATTTCCCCCCATGGTATCCAAAAACTATGAATATATGAGTCATTTCCATTAATCCAGAACATAACTCCTGTACCTTCCAATCAATACCTGGCCATACTATATGAACCTCTGCTCTAATTTCTGTCATCATATGTCAGTTTTTTCAGTTCTTGAATTTCATAAAAATGGAACAAATCAGAATGCACTCTTTGATGACTGTAAACTTTGTTCAAAATATGGTTTTAGTATTCAGCCATGTTGTGTGGATCAGCAGTTCACTCTTTTTATCATTGAATTTGGCATCAGATAGCTATGTCACAGAATATTTATCCATTATCTTCTTGGTAGACCTTTAAACTTTGGAGTATTATGAATAAATATATTATGAATATTCATGTACAAGTCCTTATTATAAAAACGTGTTTTCATTTCTCCTAAGTGGATAACTGGGAGTAAAATATTTTAATTATATACAGATAATTATAAAACTATTATTTTTTTAACAAAAATGTTCTTGAAGTATACTTTACATGGCATAAATGTCATCTGATTTAAATAGATATATTTTTTAAAATGTACAGTGTTAAGAAACAATCATAATCCAATTTTAGAACATTTCCAACACCTCAAGATGATCTCTTTTATCACCCTCTTTTATTTACTCCCTCAGCCGCATTTGACACAGTTGGTCCCTTTTCTTGTGGAAAGTTTCCAACACTTGGCCTCCAGTTAAATACATTCTCCTTTTTATTTTTTATCTAGCCTCATTACCCTTTCCTTCTCTGTTTCCTCTTCTGGGTTCTCTTTTTCTACAAAGTTTCTAAACATTACTGTTGCTCCCAGGTTCCATCCTGAGACCACTTTTCTTCTACAATAACTCACCTGCTCACTGTTTGCATTCAGTCTCTTGGCTTTAAATAACCATCTATACTGGCATGACTTCTCCTGTATAAATCTCCCAATCTTTTCCATGCAGTCCAGACTCACACACAGTTTCCTTCACAACACCTTCACATGGGCATATAATGTGCCAAAGCTGATCTCTAGACTCCTTGAGCTTGCTCTTCCTTGTTTTCTCCTTCCCATGCACAGATATACCATCCTGACAGGTGTTCAGGATATAGCTTTGCTGTGTTTCTTGACTCCTATGTTTTTCTTCACTACACACCCTTCCTATCAGCATTTTTGGAATACATGCACATCTGACACTTTCTCATTTCTTGACTGGTCAGAACTGAAGTCTTTGACATTATGACTGTGGTAATATCCTAGCCTTTCTCATTCTCCCCCACCACATTTACAGTTTCTTTCTTCTTTTTTAATATACCTTTATATTTTTATTTTTTAAGTATCTTACATTTCATAAATGTTACACAAAAATAGGGGATTTCCATATGCCCTGCTCCTTTGCCCTCCCATATTTTCCCACATCAACAACATCTTTCATTAGTGTGGGACATTTGCCACAATTGTTGTACACATCTTGGAACATTGCCACTAAGTGATGATTATAGCTTACATTGTACTTTACACTCTGTCACTCATGTTTTTCAAGTTATTACAAGATATACAATGGCCTGTATCTGTCATTGCAATGTCATTCAGGATATTTCCCAAGTCCAAAAATGCTCCCAAATTACAACTATTTTTCCCTCTCCCACCCCTCAGAATCTCCAGTGGCCATTGCCTCCACATCCATGATAAAAGTTCTTCCATTGCTAAGACCACAACAAGTCCACAGTAAAGCATCTGTAAGTCTACTTTAGTCCATTGTCTATTCCCCAATCCTGAGGATTCTGTGATAGTGATGCCAACTCCACCTCTAATTGAGACAGGGCTTAGATCCCATGGGGCAGATGGGTGGGACTTTCTTGTTTATAAGTGTGGACTCTCTCTGTTCCTTGAGATGGTCATTCTCAGTCATCATCTCCTTGTTAGTTGTCCTGGGTGAATCCAATGAACTGGAGAGTAGGTGTTGCAATTCTGTGAGATTCAGGATCCAAACAGCACATAGGCAGCCCAAAGATTTAAGTCTCTTGGACATACATCTATCAATTCTTGTACTAAGTATAAGTTCAAATAGAGGAGCAGCAGAGCTGTGTGTAGGGAAAATACAACTGAGTCCAACTCTATTACACTGGGGAGCATAAATTCCAAAATAGGGCCTACTGGCAGGGTACCAATCTCCTGAACTGTCTGCCCTGCCTATAGTGCCTGGATGTCTCCAGAGCCCTCAGGAGCCCAGCTATTTGAGGTAATATTTACTTTGGCAGTCAATGAGTTCCTGCTGAGATGTGCATAAGCATAAACTCTGAATCACCTCCTAACTCACTTTGAAGTCTCTTGAGTCATATAAACTCATTTGTCTTTACCCTTTCCCCCTTTTGGTCAAGTTCTTTTTCCATTTGCATCGGTAGCTAGTTCTTGGTAGTAATCCCTCAGTGTCAGGGAGGCTCATTCTCAGGAGTCATGGCCCATGCTGGGGGGAAGGTAATGCATTTATGTGCTGAGTTTTGGCTTAGAGACAGGCCACATTTGGGCAAAAAGGAGGCTCTCAGGAGGTAATGATAAGGTGCCCTATAATACTATGCTAAGTTTCAATTTCAAAAGTAAAGTTTCATAACTACAGTCATCATAATCAAGGGCCCAACAATGGCCCATCTTCCTTCAGGAGTCACTGCCCCTGTATTCAGGGGATACTTACTGTCCAATTAGAGAATGTGGCAAAGCTCTCCAGGATGGGAATTTGATATGTTTTTAGTTATTTTGTGGATCTCCACCCACTGTAGCAATGCCCCATGAGCACTTGAACACATTCATATGCCTTATAGGATTGCCCCAGGTGAACCTCCTCCCATGCATCCCCCATCTCTGACACATTGCACCATTGATGCTCCCCTGCCACAGTTGTAACTGTTCTGTGATCCAAAACTTCTTGAAAACTGAAGCCAAAAAAATAACTAAATACAATTAATAGGAAAATGATAGAATAATGATGGTTTTTAAAATTATGAATAAAATATGAAAATTTTTTAAGAGTTTGAAATATAAAAATAAGAAATATAAAATTAAATTTTTACATTGTCTTTCATCACTGTAAGATCTGTTGTCTTCTATGCACAGTGACATTTCCTTCCATTTATATACCCAATGTCTTATTTCTTTCATTTTGTCTTCAAAGAAGCTTTAGGTTACAGAAAAGTCACATACAGCATATAGGTGATCCCCATATACTCAATGCTCTCTTTCTTTCCCCCTTTCCCCTATTAATAAAATTTTACATGCGCTATTAATATTTGAAGTACAAATATTGAAATATTGCTACTAACCATGGTCAATGGTTGACTTTGTGGTTTACATTTTAGACTGTACACTTTTATAGATTTTGAAAAAGTTTGACATGGTCTGTATCCATCCTTCCAGGATCATGTAGAACAATTCCATCACCCCAAATATCCCATGTTCCATCTATTCTATTCCTTCTTCCTCTCACCACGGGACTCACGGTAACCACCAAGATTAACTCACTGAAGGATCAGATTCATAATTACTTGCAACAACCTTGAGGGCTTAACATAACGACCTGTCCTCCCCTTTTAGGCACTGACTATGCTCTCAGGAAACTCTTGCCCCTCTATTTGAGATCATAGCAGGACTCCCCAGGATGGGATTCCAACACTTTCCCCTGCATTATTTGAGTCTCCATCCCCTGATACAACACACTAGGACAAGATGAATGCTACACAATCCCTAGAAGCCTGCCCTAGGTATGACCTGTCCCATGTGCCCCCCACATCCAACACCTGGCCATATGTGCCAAAAGAACATTCCCAGCATTGTAGTTTCAACCACATACCCACAAATCACCAGAGTTCATTTGCTCCCTCCTCCAACACTAGCCCCAGTTCCATGGACAGTCTAACCCACCCTCCTCACCCTGAACCCCAATACAGACCAACACCACCCAGCCCAATTGCATCACTGCACCACAGCGATCCCCATCCACTGCACAAATACACCCTTCCACCTTATCATAGATTTTGCCCATATGGACATTGACACACAACCTTCTTCTCCTGTTCTGTCTCCTGTAAAACTGTCTTCCAGACTCTAGCTCTGTGAGCCTACTCAATTTCTTAATTCATATCAGTGAGATGATGTAATGTTTGTCCTTCAGTGCCTGGCTTGTTTCCTTCAACATAAGGTCTTCAAGATTCATCCATGTTATCCTGTGTGTTAATATGGCATTCCTTCTTACAGCTGAGTAATATACCATTGTATGTACATATGTACCACAATTTGTTTATCCACTCATCTATTAATGGACATTTCAGTTATTTCCAATTTTTGACAATAATGAATAATGCCACTATGAACATTGGTGTGTATATATCTGTTCATGTCCCTGCTTTCAATACTTCTTTGGAGAAGTGTCTATTCAAATCACTTTCTCATGTGTTTTTTTTTTGAGGGGTGACACTTTTTAAAATATACTTTTTATTTTTTCAAAAAAGATATTTAGATTAGATAAATGTTACATAAAAATATAGAGGATTCCCATATGTCCCACTGCCTACACATCCCACATTTTCCCATATTAACAACATCCTTTAGTAGTGTGATACATTCATTACAATTGATGAAAACATTTTGGAACATTGCCACTAAGCATGGATTACAGTTTACATTGTATTTAACACTCTCTCCCACACAATTTTGTAGGTTATGGCAAGAAATGTAAAGGCCTGTATGTATTGTAGTAATGTTATTCAGGACAATCCCCAAGTCCCAAAAAGCCCCCATATGTCCCTGCCCTCAGAAACCCCAGTGGCCACTGTCTCCACACCAATGATATAATTTCTTCCATTGCTAGAATCACCATAAGTTTATAGAAGAATACTAGTAAGTCTACTTTTCTCTATAGGTTATTCCACAATCTTAAGGATTCTGGATGGTGATGCCCACTCCACATCTCACTGAAAGGAGGCTTCAATCCCATGGCTTTGCCCATTTTTTAAATGGGCTGTTTGTCTTTTTATTTTTGAGGTGTAGGATTTCTTTATATATGCTAGATATTAGGCCTCTAAGAGAAAAATGATAACCAAATATTTTTTCACATTGATTAGGTTGCCTTTTCAGTTTCTTGACAAAGTCCTTTGAGGTGCAAAAGATTTTAATTTTGAGGAGATCCCATTTATCTATTTTTTTCTTTTGTTGCTTGCGCTTTGGGTGTAAAGTTCATGAAACCATTTCCTAATACAAGATCCTGTAGATGCTTCCTTGCATTATCTTCTAGGACCTTTATATTCTTGGATCTTTTATTTATATCTTTGATGCATCTTGAGATAATTTTTGTATAAGTTGTGAGATGGTCTTCCTCTCTCATTCTTTGGGATATGGATATCCAGTTGTCCAGGCACCATTTGTTGAAGAAGCTATTCTTTCCCAGTTGAGTGGGCTTGGTGACCTTGTTGAATATGAGGTGACTGCGTAGTGGGGATCTGTATCAGCACTCTCAATTTGGTTCCATTGGTCAGTGTTTATCCTGTTGCCAATACCATACATTTTTTACCACTGTAGCCTTGTAGTATGTTTTAAAGTCAGGTAGTGTGATTCCTCTGATTTCATTTTTTTCGATATATTTTTTGCTATTCAGGGCCAGTTACCCTTACAAATAAATTTCATAGTTAGTTTTTCCAATTCTGTAAAAAAAAAAATTCTGTGATAATTTTTATTGGGATTGTCTTAAATCTGTAAATCAATTTGGGTAGGTTAGACATCTTAATGATGTTTAGTCTTCCTATGCATGTACAGGGAATATTCTTCCATGTATTTAAGTCTTATTTGATTTCCTTTAACACTAATGTGTAGTTTTCTAAGTATAAGTCATTTACATCTTTAGTTAAATTTATTCCTAGGTATTTGATTCTTTTAGTTGCTATTGTAAATGAGTTTATTTTCTTGATTTCCTCCTCAGATTGCTCATTACTGGTGTACAGAAATGCTACAGAATTTGCACATTTATATTATAACCTGCCACTTTAATGAAATCATTTATATGCTCTAGAAGCATTGTTGTTGATTTCTCAGGGCTTTCTATGTATAGAATCATGTCGTCTGCAAATAGTGAAAGTTTTACTTCTTCCTTTCCAATTTGGATGCCTTTTATATCTTTTTCTTGCCTAAGTGCTTGACCAAGTACTTCTAATACAATGTTAAATATGAACAGTGAAAGTGGGCATTCTTGTCTTGTTCCCAATATTAAAGAAAACACTTTTAGGATTTCACCATTAAGTATGATGTTAGCTGTGGATTTTTCATATATACCTTTTATCATGTTGAGGAAGTTTCATTCTATTCCTATCTTTTGTTGTGTTTTTATCAGGAAAGTGTGCTATATTTTCTCAAATGCTTTTTCTGTATCTATAGAGATGACCACGTAGTGTTGTTGTTTTTGTTTTTTTTTTAATTTGTTTATGTGCTGTATTACATTGATTTTCTTATGTTGAACCATCCTTGCATAACAGGGATGAAACCCACTTAGTCATAGTATATAATTCATTTGATGTGTTGTTCAATACAATTAGGAAATATTTTGTTGAGGATTTCAGCATCAAGGTTCATTAGAGATATTGGTCTATAGTTTTCCTTTCTCATGGTGTCTTAGTTTGGCTTTGGTATTAGGGTGATGTTGGCATCGTAGAATGAGTTAGGCAATGGTCCCTCCACATCTACTTTTTGGAAGAGTTTAAGCAGGACTGGTGTTAGTTCTTTCTGGAATGTTTGATAAAATTCACCTGTGAAGCTGTCTTTTCCTGGGATCGTCTTATTGAGAGGTTTTTGATGAGTAATTCTAGTTCATTCTTTGTGATTGGTCTGTTGAGTTCATCAACTTTGTCTTTCATCAATGTAGGCTGCTTACATGTTTCTAGAAATTTGTCCATTTCCTCTAAATTATTCTTCTTTTTGGCATACAATTTTTCAAAGTGCCCTCTTATGATACACTTTATTTCTGTGACATCAGTGGTGATATCCCCTTCCTCATTTCTTATTTTATGTATTTGAGACTTCTCTATTTTTTCTTTGCTAATCTAGCCAAAGTTTTGTCAGTTTATTTAATCTTATTGAAGAACCAGCTTTTGGTTTTGTTTATTTTTTCTAGTGCTTTCTTATTTTCAATTTCATTTAGCTCTGCTCTAATCACAGTTATTTCCATCTTTCTTCTTTTTTTGGTGTTAGTTTGTTCACTTTTTCTACTTCCTCCAGGTATGCAGTCAGGTCTTTGATTTTAGCTCTTTCTTCTTTTTTAATATAAGCATTTTTGCCTACCAATTTCCCTCGCAGTACAGCTTTTTCTGCATCCCATAGGTTTTGATATGTTGTGTTCTTATTTTCATTCATTTCAAGTTAGTTCCTGATTTCTTTTGCAATTTCTTCCTTGTCTCACTGTTTGTCTTAAGTTCCATATCTTTGTGCCTAATCTGGTTCTCTGCCCCTTCCTGATCTCCTGCTTCATTCCATTGTATTCAGAGAAATTATTTTGTATAATTTCAATCTATCTAAATTCATTGAGAGTTGCCCTGTGGCCTAGCATGTGGTCTATCCTAAAGAATGATCCATGTGCACATGAAAAGAATGTATATCCCTCTGCAATTGTGTATAATGTTCTGTATATGTCTACTAGATCCAGATCTTTTAATGTATTATTCAAGATATTTGTTTCTTTATTGATTCTCTGTTGGCATGTTCCCTCTACTGGTGATAATTTTGTATTAAAGTCCCCAGTTATAATTGCAGAGGCATCTATTATCTCCACTTAGTATTTCTGGGTTTGCCTCATGTATTTTGAAGCACTCTGAGTAGTTGCATAAATGTTTATCTTTGGTCTTTCTTCTTCATTCATTACTCCATTTATAATATATAGTGTCCTTCTGTGTCTCTTACAATAGTTTTGCTTTTAAAGTCTACATTATCTGATATTAGTATAGCTTCTCCCACCCTTTTTGTAGTATTGTTTGCTTGTAAAATTCCCATATGACCCACTCCCCACACCTACCACACTCTCCCACATCAACATCCTTCATTAGGGTGGCACATTCATTGCAATTGATAAACACATCCTGGGGCTTTGTCACTGAGCATCAACCATAGTTCATATTGCAGTGTACACTCTCTCCCACACAGTTCTGCATGTTATGTGATGATATATAATGGCCTATATTTGTCATTGCAATGTCATTCAGGATGATTCCCAAGTCCTGAAAAAGTTCCTGCATTACAACTGTTTTTCCCCCTCCCTGCCCTGAGAGCCTCCAGTGGTCCAATCAATGTTGTAATTTCTTCCAATGCTAGAATCACAATGTGTCTAGAGTAAAATACCAGCAAATCCACTCTAGTCCATAGCTCATTTCCCAATCTTGAGGATTCTGGGATGGTGATGTCCACTAAACCAAAAATTGAGAGGAGACTTTGATCCCATACAGCTGGTAGATGGGACTCTCTAGCTTGCAGTTGTCGGTTCTCTCATTTCCTTGGTATGGTGGTTGTCAATCCTCACCTCCTTGTTAGTTGTCCTTGGTGAGTACAATGAGCTGGAAAGTAAGTTTTGCAACTACGTTGTGGTTCCAGGCCCAGCTGGCATACAGACAGAAAAAGACTCCAGTTTCTTAGATGTACACCTATAAACTCCCACACCAAGTATAAGTTTAAATAGAAGGGACAGATGAGCCATTTGTAGGGAAGCCATAATTCAGTCCAACTCTGTCACTCTCAGGAGCACAAACTCCAAAGTAAAGCCCACTGGCAAGGCACCAAACTCTGGAGCTATCTGCCCTGACTATAAGACTTGGGTGTCTCCAGAGCCCTCAGGAGCCCCATTATTTGGGTGGTAGTATCCACTTTGGCAGTCTATGAGATCCTGCTGAGATGTGCATAATCATTACCTCTGGGATGAACTCCCAACTCACTTTGAAGTCTTGTAGCCATATAAACTCATTTGTCATTACCTTTTCCCCCTTTTATTTGAGGTCTTTTTTCAGTTGCATTGGTAGTTGTTGCTTGGTAGTAATCCCTCGGTGCCAGGGAGGCTTATCCTCAGGAGTCATGTCCCACACTGGGGGGTAGGCAATGCATTTATATGCTGTGTTTGGCTTAGAGAGAGCCACATTTGAGCAACAAGGATGGTCTCAGAAGGCAACTCTTAGGCACCCCACAACACTAGGCTAAATTTCAATTTCAAGAACCAAGTCTCATAAGCATAGTCATCAGTATCAAAGGCCCATCCATGTATCATCCTCCTTCACCAATCATTGCCCCTGCACTTGGGGTACTGCTGCTTCTCCAATAGAGAATGTGGCAGAGTTCTCAAGATGGGAATTCAATAATCTCTTGGTTATTGTGTGAGTCTCCACCCACTGTGACAATGTCCCATGAACATTTGACCATTTTTACATACCTTATGTGTATGTCCAGGTGAACTTTCTCCCATGTATCCCCCATCACTGACAGCCCACACCAATGATCCTCACTTGACCCAGTTGTAATCCTTCTGTGATCCAAACCTTCAAAAATTAAGCCATTAAAATAGCCAAATACATTAATAGGAAAATGAAATAATAATGATAGGTTTAAATATAAGAAATAAAATTCATAAAAATTTTTAAAAATTGAAAATAAAATAAATTAAAAGATTGGAATATTAAAAAATAATGAAAAATATTTTAAAGAAATTTTTGATATTTTGCCTTTCATTACTGTAATATCTGGTATCCTGTATGTACAGTCACATTTTCTTCCATTTATTCACTAGTGTCTTACTGTTTTTCAATTTCTTTTCAAAGAAGTTTTAGATCATAGTAAAGTACAGGATACAGGGGACTCTCATATGCCCAACATCCTCCCCTTTTCCTCCTAACCATATATTTGTGGATGGTACCTTTGTTATAACTGATATACAAATACTGAAACATAGCTACTAACCATGGTCAATAGTTTACATTATGGCTTACATTTTAGACTGCACATTTTTATAAATGTTGATGATATTTAACATGGCCTGTGTCCATCATTGCAAGATCATTTAGAACACTTCCATTGCCCACTAAATAACCCCTGTTCAATCTATTCTATTCCTTCCTCCCCATCCCCTCAGGGCCCATGATGAACCCCTGGCTTCAATCCTTGGATAACAAGATTTGTAGTTACTAGCAACAACACTGAGGTCTTGACACACTAGTTTGTCCTCCCCTATTATGAAAGGCCCATGCTCTGGAGAGACTCCTGCCTCTCTGTGAACAAATCAGTCCTTCCCACGATGGGAGTTCAACTCCTTCCTGCTCGTTATGTGGGCCTCCAGTGTCTTCCTGATATCCTTAATCTCTTCCTTCCCTTTATTAAGCTGATTCATGATATTTATTTTGACATCTTTGATTAGTGTTTCCATGTTCTGCATCTCCTCCTGGTTGTTTGTTTGTTGTTCTGGGCCATGTCTTCCAGTTTCTTAGTATGGCTTCTAACTATTTGTGCCAAGGCATCTGTTTATCTTGGGTTTATTCAGTTGATTAGCTTCTCTCACTACTCTGTCTTCTATTTTGTTGTTGTTTTAGTGTGTGTGATAAGGTTTCACTTTGACACTTTGTTCTTCTATGTCTATGTTCCAGTTTGTTGCATCAGCTTCTTTGTCTCACTGTCCCTCCCACTATTGGGAGTTGTAAAGCAGTATCCTGGTCTACGGTACACCAAAGCAGTGTCCTCAAGGCAGCCTTTGGCTTTTTCTTCATTGTTTTAGTGAAAGCTGAGCCTTATCTCCTGAACCCAAATGGCCATGTTTCCACTTACAGTTTATCAATAGCATAAAAAATGAGGCAAATTTTTATTTGTCTGTATATAATACCATATATACAACATAAAATTTCCCCTTTGACACTTTCAAATATAAAATTCAGTGGAAATCACATTTACAATGGCAATCACCACTATCCTTTGCCAAAATTTTTCTAGCACAACAAATGGAAACTCTGCACCCATTAAACATTAACTACCTATGCCCACTCCCCTTAATGCTAGTAATCTATAATCTCTTTTCTGTTTCTTTATTTTCAAGAAAGTTTTAGATTACATAAATGTTACATTGAAAATATAAAAGAATCCCATATACCTCACTTCACCCCCACATTTCTCCTACTTAAGCATCATTCATTATTTTGGTACATTTGTTATAAGTGATAAGCACATATTGAAGCATTTCTATCATACTAACAATGGTCTATAGTTTACATTAAGATTTACAGTTAATATCACAAAATTTTATAGGTTTTTACAAAATATATAATGGTTTGTATCTGTCATTGCAATATCATGCAGAGCAATTACAAGGTCACAAAAATACCCCATGTTATACATATTCTCTCTCCCTCCCCTCAGAACCTCTGTTGACCTATGTCTTTATATAAGTGTTACAAGTCCTTCCATTACAAGAATAATAATATCTACCTTAGCCCATAGTTGCATTCTCCCTTTATTTTGTTCATTCCTGTATCTTGAGGATTTGGGGAATGTGATGGTCACTCTGCTTCCAATTGAGAGGGAATTTAGATACCATGGGGATGATGCATGAAAAATTTTAGTTACAGTTTTAGGTAAACTATGTTTTTTTTTTTTTTTTGGAATGGGCATTGTCCATCACCATCCTTTCATTAGTTAACCTGGATAAGTCCAATGAACTGGAGGGTAGATGCTGGCTGCAACTCTGCTGAGAGTCAGGACTCAGCAGGCATATGAACAAGGAGAAGATTTAAGTCTCTGGGACATGTATTTAACATGTATAGTGTTATTTATTGGTTCAAATAAAAAGGCCAGAAGAACCATGTGTAGAAAAATATAAATGAGTCTAACTCTGAAATATTGGGGACATAGATTATTATATATTCCAACATAAAGCCCACCAATGTTGTGTCAATTTTCTGGGATTGTCTGCCCTGCATATAGCATCTAGATGTGTCTAGAGCACTCAGGAGCTCCCCTGCTTGAGGCACTCTTTACTGTGACAGTCAGTAAGATACTTCTGAAACATGCATAAGCATAACCTCTAGAATGACCTCCCAACTCATTTTGAAATCTCTTAGCCATAAATGAGTATGGTACATTTGATACAACTGAACAAATATTGAAGCATTGCTACTAACTAGGGTCAATAGTTTACATGATGGTGTATATTTTGCACTGTACAGTTTTACAGGTTCTGACAAATTGTATAATGGCCTTTATCCATGAATGCAAGATCATGCAGAACAATTTCAATATCCCCAAAATGCCCCACATATAGCTAGAGCAATTTGGCTAGACAAATAAAAGGGCATGCAAATAGGAAAAGAAGATGTAAAACTTGCAGTATTCACTGATGACATGATCTAATATCTAGAAAATCCTTAAAAAACCCACAATAAAGCTAGTAGAATTAATAAACTAGTTTGGCAAATTGTCAGGATACAAGGTTAATAGGCAAAAATCAATAGTGTTTCTATAAACTACTAATGTGAAATCTGAGGAAGAAATCAGAAAAAAAAATTCATTTATAATAGTGAGTAAAACAATCAAATATTTAAGAATTAACTTAACCAAGGACAAAAAGGACCTGTATTCAGAAAACTACAAAACATTGTTAAAAGAAACTGAAGACCTAAATGTAAAGACATTCTGTGTTCATGGATTGGAAGACTAAATATTTTTAAGATGTCAACTCTACCCAAACAATTTACAGATTCAATATAATCCCAATAAACATCCCAACAGCTGTTTTTGCAGAAATCAAAAAGCCAATCATCAAATTTATTTGGAAAGGTAGGGGGCTCCAAATAGCCAAAAATATCTTTAAAAGGAAGATCAAAGTTGGAGGACTTTCACTTCCTGACTTTAAGGTATTTTACTTAGCTACAGTGGTTAAAAAAAAAAAAAAAAAAAAAAAAAAAAAAAACAGTATGGTACTGGTATAAGGGCAAACAGATTGACCAATGGAACCAAATCAAGAACTCAGAAATTGACCCTCACATCCACAGTCAAGAAATTTTTGACAAAGCTGTTAAGCCCACCCAGCTGGGCCAGAACAATCTATTCAACAAATGGTGCTGGGAGAACTGGATAGCCATATCCAAAAGAAAGAAAGAAGACCTTATCTCACAACTTACAAAAAAATTAACTCAATATGAATCAAGGACTTAAATATAAAACAGCAAACATAAAACTCCTAGAAGAAAATGTAGGAAAACATCTCCAAGATCTAGGGTGGAGGCAAGATAGCATTGGTTTAGGAGGGCACTCGCTGACTCACTCTCTGTGAGTAAGGCTGATTGGGGACAGGGTCCTGCCTGGGGGTCTGTGCTGTGGGCACATGGAGCGAGAAGCTTGGGACATCTATCTGAAGGCAGCTCAATGGCATGGATTGCTCGGTAGAGATTCGTGAGATTTAACCCTGCCCATGGAGGTTAACACAGAAGGCTGAGCTACACCCTCAGGAAAAAAGGCTGGTTTGAGCCACGACTCTTGCCAGTAAGCCAGTGAGAAGGAGTGTTCTCCAAGAGTGGGAGGGTTCTGGCAAAGGTTTGAGAGGGGTTTCCTTTCTGTGGATATGGCTGCCTGGAACCCCTTTCAGCTTTGGGGAACAAAACAGTTAGCTTGAATCATCATTAGGCAGAGGGGAGTGGCAAATCTGCTGAGGAAGTTGATTTACCCAGCCACCCAGGGATACGTTCCAACTCCCACCACCAGCAAACCAGTGAGAGGGAGCATTCTCTGAGAGTAGGAGTGTTCTGATAGAAGGTGGAGAGGTGTTTCCTTTCTGTGGATTTGGCTGCCCAGACACCCTCATAGCTTTGGGGGAAAGATAAGCTGGCTTGAAGCAGCGCCAGGCTGAGGGGAGAGGCAAATCTACTGAGGAAGCCCAATTTACCCAGCAGACTGGTGACACTGAGGCTTGGCTCTAGAGGGGGTGGAGTCAGCCAATTTTATCATTCTGCACTGACAAGCATCAGAGGTTCAGCTCCCCTGGGGAGGCCAGGAAGTGGGAAGTGCTTGATTAGTTTCCACGAGCCTAGTTAGGGTGCCTTCGGTGAAAGGGATGGTCTAGAAGAGGACTTCTTTTGGGTCCCTTATTTTGCCAAAAAAAAA
>JAQZBX010025949.1:0-29248 GCA_029593785.1 Cabassous unicinctus | reverse complement strand
TTCCACCTACAAATGAGACTTCTGTGTACATTTTCTTGGGAGAACCAAATCACATATACAGGCATACATCGGAGATATTGTGGGTTCAGTTCCAGACCACTGCAATAGAGCGAATATTGCAGAAAAGCGAGTCACACATATAAAAATGTTTATACTATACTGTAGGCTATTAAGTGTGCAATAGGATTATGTCTAAAAAAACAGTGTACATACCTTAATTAAAGTCTGACACAGAGACACGGAAATGACCACATGCTGTTGGAAAAACAGTGCCAACAGACTTGCCCAATGCGGGGTTGCCACAAAGAAACACAATATCTGGGAAGCACTGTAAAGCTAAATGTAATAAAATGAGGTATGCCTGTACTTGTCTTAGTTTTCCAGGACTGCTGTAATAAATACCACAGATTAGTTGACTTAAACAACAGGACTTTATTGTTTCTCAGCTCTGGAAGCTAGAAGTACAAAATCAAGGTGTTGGCAGGGCCTTGCTGCCGCTGCAGTCTGTGGCATTGTGGTGATGGCTTGCCGGCGATCCTTAACTCATCTCTGCCTCCAGCACATGGCCGTCTCTCTCCTACTTCACTGTGTCGAAATTTCCTCTGTCCATAAGGACTCCAGTTATATTGGATTAAGGTCCTCCCTGATTCAGTTTGGCTTCATCTTAATGAATAACGTCTTCAAAGATCCTATTTCCAAATGATTTCAAATTCACAGGACTGGGGGTTAGGACTTGAACATGCCTCTGTGGGAGACATGATACAACCACAATACTTGGCTAACTTAAGAGGGTAGGGAAGTGCGAGCCTACTGTGAGCTTGGAAGAAAGGGAACCAGACATATAGTGAACAGTCCTGATGACTATCACAGTTACAAATATAGTTAAAGCTTCCTGTGAACCCCTTCCTTGTCCCATTTCTTTCCCTGTTCACTAGAGAATATCACTATGCTGAGTTTGGTGGTTTTGCATTGTGGTTTTAATTAATTTTCATTTCCCTGATTATTAGTGAGATTAAGCATGTTTTTTATGTTGATTGGCCATTGGATTTCCTTTTCTGTGAGTTACCTGTTTATATCCTTGGTCCGATTTAAAAATTTTTATATTATTTGTCTCTTTTGTATTAATTTATAGGCATTCTTTATGTATTTTGTATATTAGTACTTTGTTGGTTATTTGAGTTGTAAATATCTTCTGGTTTGTGGCTTGTATTGTACCTTGTTTATGGAATATTTTTTAGCATGGACGCATTTAAACATTCTGGTGTTGATCAATTTTTTTAAACGGTTTGCACATTTTTTGCATCTTGCTTAAGAAATCCTGTCCTGGGAAGCGGGAGTGGCTCAGTCGATAGAGCCCCCGTTTACCATATGGGAGGCCCCGGGTTCGCTTCCCGGGGCCTCCTTGTGAGGGCAGGCTGGCCCGCGCGGTGCGAGGGGCTGATGCAGCGGGACCTCACAGCGAGGGGAAGATAAGCAGACACGGAGAAGACACACAGTGAATGGACACAGCAAGCACAAGCAGCAAGGGGGGGATAAATAAATAAATAAATAAATCTTTAAGGTTTTGCTTTTAATATTTAAGTTGTTATTCCACCTGGAGTTGCAAGTTGTAAATGGGGTGAATTAAGACTGTATTTTTTCCAATATGGATAACAAACAGTTCTAGCATCCACTAATTTGTAATGCTTTTTCTGTTATGTATCACATTTCTGTGTAGTGAACATTTGAAGACTCTTCATTTTGTTCCGTTAGTCTATGTGTCTACTCTTGGGCTGGTACAAACACTGTCTTAATGTCTCATTTAAATGCTATTCTGACAGAATGAGCATTATCCTTCCCTCCCACCTCTGCTCTTCAAGATTGCTCTGGCCCATTGTTCTTCATTACACATTTTAGAATAATCTTGTCAAGTTCCTTGAAAAACCTTATTGGAATTTTGATTTATTTATTCAACAACAGTTATATGTCACTTACTATATGCCAGGCACTCCTCTAAATGCTTTATAAATATTTGTGCAGTTAAATATATATCCTTATTTGGAGAGACCTGACTTTTCTATACTCTTGAGTTTTCCCATTCATGACCAAGGTAATTATTTGGCCTTCTTTAATAACTTTTAATAAAATTTTGAAAATCTTCTCCATAATGGTCTTAATGTTTTTGGCTAAATTTATTTCCTCGGTATCTTGTGACTTTTCATTGCTACTTGTAGAAGATATCTTTGGAAAAATTACATTTTCTAATTGAACAATGCTGGTATAAAAGAATGCAATAGATTTTTTTGTGTTAACCTTAAATGCAGTAACTTTGCTTAACTCTCTTATTAATTCTAATTATTTGTCTGTAGATTTTCTTGGATTCTATATGTTGAAAATTATAACCTCCAGTAGTTAGGACTCTTGGTTGAACAGAAGTGGTGGTAGTTGGTATCCTTATTTCATCTCTGATTTGAAAGGGGGTCCTTCTCATTTTTTTACCAC
The DNA here is from genome assembly GCA_029593785.1 of Cabassous unicinctus. NCBI lineage: Eukaryota > Metazoa > Chordata > Mammalia > Cingulata > Chlamyphoridae > Cabassous > Cabassous unicinctus. Next base: position 26,767 of record JAQZBX010025949.1, on the reverse strand, counting down.
TAAGAAAAATACTTATTGAAGGTGCCTGATAGATTCTCTTTATCAGGTTAATAAAGTTTCCTTCCATTTTCAGTTTGCTAAGAGAATTTTTTGTTTTGTTTTGTTTTTCTTTTTTTAAATTAACACATACTGTTCTGTGGGTGTACAGTTCTATATATTTTAACTCATGTGTGGGTTTGTGTAAGCACCACCACCACACTTCTGTCACCCCCCAAAATTTCCTTGTGCTATCCCTTTATAGTAACCCCCGCCCCTGGACCCTGGCAACCACAGATCTGTTCTCTATCACTAGTATTTTCCTTTTCAAGAATGTTATAAAAGTGAAATCAAACATCATGTAACATTTTGACATTGGCCTTTTTTCACTCAGCATAATGCCTATGAAATCTAGTCAAGTCGTGGGTATCAATAGCTTGCTCGTTTGCATGACACTCAGTGTGTGGATGTACCCCAGTTTGTTTATCCATTCACCCACTGAAGGACATTGGGCTTGTTTCCAATTTTGGGCAATTATGAATGTAGCTGCCATAAACATTTGTGTATGGGTTTTTGTGTGAACCTAATTTTTCATTTCTTTAGGGTAGATACCTATGGTAAATGCATGTTTAACTTTATTTATAACTGCCAAACTGCTTTCCAGAGTGGTTGTACCATTTGCTTTCTTATCAGTAATGTTTGAGAGTTCCAGTTGATCTGCATCCACGTCAGCATTTGGTATTGTCAATTTTTTTTTTTTTTGCCATCCTTCATATTCTAAGAAGTATGTCATGTTATTTTATAGAGGGTTTTAATTTGCGTTTCTCTAATGGCTAATGATGTTGAACATCTTTTTAGGTGCTTTTTTGCTTACTGAATATTCTCTTAGTAAAGTATTTAAGTCTTTTGCCCATTTTTAATTGGGTGGTTTATTTTTTTACTAATGAGTTTTAAGAGTTCTCTGTGAATTCTGAATACAAGTCCTTTGTCAGATATGTCATTTGCAAATATTTTCTAAGGGTGTAACTTGTCTTTTCATTCTCTTAACAGTGTCTTTTGTAGAGCCACGATTTTTAATTTTGGTGATGTCCAATTTATCAATATTTTTCTTTTATGAAATATACTTTCAATGTCATATCTAAGAACACCGTGAACATGGTTGGTCTCATTTATTTAACTCTTCTAAAATTTTATAGTTATTACATTTTATATTTAGATCTATGATCTGTTTTGAGCTAATTTGTGTATAATGTCTGAGGTCTAGAGTGATGTTCATTTTTCTTTTTGCGTATGGATGACCAATTGTTCCAACACTGTTTGTGAAGACTATCCTTTCTCCATTGAACTGCTTTTGCAATATTGTCAAAAATAAATTGTCATGTTTGTGTGGGTCTCCTTCTGGACTCTCTGTTTTGTTCCACTGAGTTATGAGTCTATCCCTTCATTAATACCATATTGTCTGGATTACTATAGCTTAAGTTTTAAAATTAGATAGTATGATTCCCCCAAATTTATTTTTATTCAAAGTTGTTTTGGCTATTCTTGTTCCTTTGCCTTTCCATATACATTTCAGAATCAGTTTGTATATATCTAACAAAATTTCTGCTGGCATTTTAAAAGTTTTTATTTTAAAATAATTTCAAAATTATTATTACAGGAATGTTGCAAACATAATAAAAAAAATAATACAGAGAACTCCAATATTCCCTCTACTGAGATACCCAGATTTATCAGCTTTTTACATTTTGCCACATTTGTTGTATCATTCTATCATCTATCTATCTATCTATCTATCTATCTATCCATCTATCACCTATTTATATCTCATCTGTTATTTATTTTCTAAACATTTGAGAGTAGTTTGCATCCATTATGCTCCTTTATCATCTAATACTTCCATGTACATTTCCTAAGAACGAGGATATTCTCTTATTTACCCACTTTAAGTACAACTATAAAGTTCAAGAAATTTAATGTTGACATAAACACAAATAGTCTATATACCAATTTTTTCAGTTTTTCCAGTAATGTCCTTTTGGGTATTTTCTCCTCAGTTATTAGATACAGTCCAGGATCATGTCTTGCATTTAGTTGTCATTGTCTCTTTAGTCTCTCTCTCTCTCTTTCTTTAAATTATGGTAACATATATACAACGTAAACTTTCCCATCTCAGCCACTCCGAAACCTGCAATTCAGTGGCATTAATCACATTCACAATATGGGGCCACCATCACCATCATCTATTCCTGAAACTTTCCTTAACTCCAAACAGAGATACTGCACCCGTTATGAATTAATTCCCCTTTCCCTGACATCCCCTCACTGCCCCTGGGAACCTGTTCTCTCTTTTCTATCTCTATGAATTTGCATATTTGAATTATTTCAATAAGTGGAATCATACAATATCTGTCTTTTGTATCAGGCTCATTTCAGTCAACATGATGTCTTCAGGGTTCATCCATGTTGTCGCATGTATCAGAACTTCATTCCTTTTTAGAGCTGAATAATATTCTGTTGTGTGTATATGCCAGCCACATTTTGTTTATCCATTAATTGGTTGATGGACACTTGGGCTGCTTCTGTCTTTTGGCAATTTTGAATAATGCTGCTATGAACATTGGCATGAACATATCTGCTTTCAATTCTTTTGGGTATATACCTAGAAATGGGATTGGCAGGTCATATGCTAATTCTGTATTAACTTTCTGAGGAATCATTAAACTGTGTTCTGCAGTGGCTGCAGCATTTTACATTCCTACCAGCAATGAATGAGTGTTCCTGTTTCTCCACATCCTTTCCAATACTTTTTTCAGTTTTTAAAATAGTAGCCATTCTGGTGGGTATGAGGTATAACTCTTTGTGGTTTTGATTTACATTTCCCTAATGGCTAATGATGTTGATCATCTTTTCATGTGCTTATTGGCCATTTGTGTATCTTCTTTGTAGAAATGTTTATTCAATTCCTTTGCCTATTTTTAAATTGGGTTGTCTTTTTATTGTTGAATTATAACAATTCTTTACATATTCTGGATATTAAACCCTTATAAGATATATGGTTTGCAACTGATTTCTCCCTTTCTGTAGGTTGTCTTTTCACTTTCTTGATAATGTCCTTTGATGCACAAAAGTTTTAAATTTTGATGAAGTACACTTTTTCTGTTGTTTCTTTTGTTCCTTGTATTTTGGGTATAAAGTCTAAGAATCCATTACCTAATGCAAAGTCCTGAAGATGCTTCCTTATGTTTTCCTCTAAGAGTTTTATAGTTTTAGGTCTAATATTTAGGTCATTGATCAATTCTGAGTTAATTTTTGTATATGGTATGAGATTGGGGCCCAGTTCATTCTTTTACATGTGAATTTCTAGTTTTCCCAGCACCATTTGTTGAAACTTCTGCTGGCATTTTGACTGGAATTGTGTTAAATGTAGGTAAACATACAGAGAATTTGCATCTTTAGTGTTCTGAGGCTTCCAATATGTGACCACAATATATGTCTCCATTTATTTACATCTTCTTTAGTTTCTTACATCAGCATTTGTACTTTTCAGAGGGAAATCCTGTATGTTTCATTTGATTTATACCTGAGTATTTTATCTTCTGGGGTAATTATAGATGATATTGTTGAAATTTCAACTTCCAATTATTCATTGTTAGCATGTAGAAAAAAGATTGTCTTTTTTGTTGATCTTGGATCCTCTGACCTTGATAAATTCACTTGTTAGTTCTAAGACTTTTTGGTAGATTCCTTGGGATTTTCTACATAAACAATTGTGGCATCTATGAATAGGGACAGTTTATTTTTTCCTTTTTAATCTTTATGCCTTTTATTACACTGACTAGAACTTCTAGCACTGTGTAGTATAAGAGTGGTATGAATGGACATCCTTGTCTTGTTCCTGATTTTAGAGGGAAAGCTTTCAGTTTTTCACCCTAAGTATCATGTTAACTGTATTTTTTTTTTCTTTCTTGTAGATGACCTTCATCTTGTAGTTGCCTTCTATTCCTAGTTTACTGAAAATTTTTTTATCATGAATAGATATTGAATTTTGTCAAAGACTTTTTGTTTATCAATTGAGAAGACTGTTTGATTTTGCTTCTTTAGACTTTTAATATGGTGGAATGCATCAGTTGACTTTCTAATATTCAACCATCTTGACATCCCAAGGATAAATGCCATTTGTTTTTTTCTATGTTGCTATATTCAATTTGCTAATATTTTGGTAAGGTATTTTCATCTATGTTCGTGAGATATATTGGTCTTTGGTTTCTAAAAAAATTATATTTTATCTTGTACTGTCTTTGGTTTTGGTATCAGACTAAAACTGATCTCATAAAATGAGTTGGGAAGTTTTCCTTCTGTTCTGTTTCCTGGAAGAGGTTGTGCAGAGTTCGTATTATATCTTCTTTAAATGCTTGTTAGAATTTGCCAGTAAAACTATCTGGACTTGGAGTATTCTTTTCAGAAGGCTTTAAACTACAAAGCCAATTTCTATAATAGTAATAGGACTATTTAAGTTATCTATTTCATGTTGGATTAGTTGTGTGGTTTGAAGTTTTTGTGGAGTTGGTCCATTTCATCTAAGTTGTCAATTTTATGTGCACAGAGTTGTTTATAGTCTTTTTTTTTTTTAAACTATCTTTTTAATGTTGGCAGGGTCTGTAGTTATAGCATCTCTTTTATTCCTGATCTTGCTAATTTGTGTCTTCTGTCTTTTTTCCTTTGTGATCTCTAAAATGTCACCTTAGGAATGCAGATGAGCCAGGAAGGACAGGTTGAGTTATTTTGGGCAGGTCAGTGTCCAGCAGGTCTCTGTGATTCTAGCCTGACCTGGGCATCCTTGGGCTCATAGTCCAGAAGTGAAGCTCGGCCTAGGAGGGTTCAGAAGGGGCTATTAAAGAGGCAGAGCAACAAGAGCAAGGACTCAGCAGGCAGCCTCAGAGAGGGGAATCATTTTAATTGGCATCTTCCACCAACCAGCAAATTACGTGCTCGGATTTCCTCCCCATGTTCCTTCTCCCTTGGCTCCTGTCACCCTGGCTGGGGCCTAGACAGAACCTAGTTGCTGCTTGGGGGCCGTCGTCATGGTTTTGGAGGCTCCCAGGGAGGCCTGTGCAGACTCTGAGTCTTCCCTTCAAGGTGGACGCCGATTGCCTTGTGAGCCGCCTGGGAGCGCTCAGAAGCTTCCACTTAGCAACAGTTTCCCTCCCAGGACCTAACAGGCCTAAAGAGGAATTTTCTTCTGGGGAGGCCTCTGATCTGTGGCCCTTTCAATTCTCTGCTTCCCTCTCACCCCCTTTGTCTTTAAGCTTGGTCTTCAGATACTTGTCATGTGAGGGGCACTGTCCCTTGGGACCCTTCACTCAGTGTCTCCACCAACAATTCCTTGCCTTACGGTGCAATAAAGAACTGTGTTAGGCCCGAGAGTCTTCAGGTAATTGGGAGAGGAGAATAACAGTCATTAATTACTGCACTTGATTGCCTGACTCATTGATTAATGGGTTATGTTAAAGGCTGATTTATTCATGTAACAATATGGAGCATCTGCCAGGTGCCAGGCCTTGAAGGTGCAAAGGTACAAAGACACAATTCCTGCCTAAAGAACTTATATAGTGGGAAAGTTCCAGATACAGAGAAATGCCCTACTGTGTGTCAGTCAGCATGAGAGGAGTGGGTATGATGAACTGAGGGGCACCAAAGTGGGTGTTGGCGGAGCAACGTGGACAAAGCACAGAGGTGAGAAGCAGCAGGTGTTCGCATGGCCTTTGGCATGTATGTAGTGAAGACTGGCAAATTGTTTCTGTGGAGGTCCAGAGAGTAAATAATTTAGGCTTTGCAGGCCACACGTCTCTGTTGCAGCTATTCATCTCTGCTGTTGTAGCACAAAAGCAGCCACAGACAGTACGTAATAAATGGGCATGGCTGTTTTCCAACAGAACTTCATTTATAAAAATAGACGCTGGTTGGATTTGGCCCATAGACTGTAGTTTGCTGACCCTGGTATATAGCAACCATAATTTTTATTTGTGGTGAAAAATGAGGCTCTGACTTTATGTCTTGATACAGTGTAAATCCTCTCCCACTTTTTATTTTCCTGCCTACCTGCTCCATTTTTATATTTAAACTGGCATGAGAACTTCTTGTTCCCATCAAATCATGGGAACACTAATTTATTTGATGTATCAACATGACTGAAATAAAGGCCTTCACAGAAACCCAGATTTGGGGCAATCTGCCCAGCTCAGATGGATTCTCCCTTCCCTGGCAGCTGCAGCACCCTCTCCCCACATCTCCAGGGCTCTAGGATTGGGTCTGGGGCTGCCATTTGGCTAAAGTTGATTGCTTGGGTTGGGCACCTGACCCTGCCAATTAGATTCTCTATGTGCTGAATTTATAACTGCCTCGGAGAGCATCTGTTTCTTCATGAGTCTAGACCAGTAGCATGTACTTTTGGGAGTCCTTGGCAGCTGCATTCCCCTCTTGGGATCAAGGAAGCTGCAAAAAGTGAAAGTGATATGAGAGGGAAGCAGGGGCATGGACGGTGTCCACTCCCTGGGTTCCTGATGGCCTTGCAATTCCTACTTTATCTCCTTCCTGAGGCTCACCTGCATTGCCTCTCCTGTGCTCCTTGAGAGAACCCTGATTCCTCTTAAAACATCATTCCTTTTATCTTGCTTGCGTTGCTTGGGCTAAGTCTCTGTTACCTGCAATCAAAGAATCCTGCCTCGGACAACTGACAGTGCTTTGCTATTGCACATAACCAGACAGTTTCTAAAAGCACTTTTAAGAGGTGTTATTTCATTTAATTCTTACTTAGTCTATCTGTAAAACTGATAACACTATTTCCATTTTATAGCCAAGCACACTTGTTCCTGGTCATCCAATTATCAGGTGGCAGTGCCAAGACTGGGTCCCACGTCTTTTGCCCCAGGCCCCCTTGGTGTTCCTGCTGTACTGCAGCCCTCCAAGTGTCTGGGAAGAGGGCTGGGAAGATGATGTGAATGAAGTTACAAAGTCCTGGAAGTTAACTCGGCACAGAGTGAGGAACACAGTAGTAGTAATAGTAGCAGTTCAAGTCAACTGTTTTCTGAATCCAGTTGACCAGTGTCCCAGGGATGAAGGCAAGTCAGTGAGCTCTCCCCTCCTTTCCTAGGTTTAGGACTCCAGTGGGAGGGGACTAGATGAGAGCGATGGGCCAGCTTCTCGTTGTGCACTAAGGAACTCTAGGGTTAATGAGGGCCTCCGAGAGCACTGAGTTGAAGGAGGAAGTATTGAGTTGTGCCGAGTTCCAGGCTCTCCTGTCCCTGACTCAGCCAGAATGCTTTGGTGCTTCTCTGTCAGAAGAAGAGAATAATGATTCTGCTGCAAAATAAAGGTGAGCCCACCAGCCTAGACAATCCAGCTATGGTTGTCTATGGTTGTGCTTAGGACCACTTTCTATCAGGGCTGAACCTCCCTTCAGTTAAGCAGAATGCAGGTCTCCTATGCCATGCCCTGCCATGGGATGCTGGGCATCTCAATTCCCCTATCTGGGCCTTGGTTTTTCCATTGCAGAGGGAATGCTTTGAGGTAGTTTATTGATTACCAAGCTCTTTTCCAGCTTTGATGGTCTAGAGGTCTTTGACTTCATCTCTACCAACTGAACAGTGAAGAACTTGCTATAGAAATGCTTGGAGTTATCCCAAGAAAGGTATACAGTTGGAAAAAGCAGGAGCTTTGGAACCAGACAGACGCAGGGTCAAATCTCTACTGACCAGCAGGGTGCCCTGTACAACTATCACTGACCCATACATGCCCTTATGAAAATTAGAAAAAGGTGCCCCCCTTTTAAAAAGAGATTTATTTATTTATTTATACTCCACCCCTCCCCGGTTGTTTTTGCGCTCGCTGTCTGCTCTCTGTGTCCTTTCGCTGTGTGTCCTTCTGTGTCTGCTTGTCTTCTCTTTAGGCAGCACCGGGAACCGATCCTGGGACCTTCCGGAGTGGGAGAGAAGTACTCAATCTCTTGCACCACCTCAGCTCCCTGATCTGCTGCGTCTCTTATTGTCTCTCTCCTGTGTCTCTTTTTGTTGTGTCATCTTCCTGTGCCAGCTCTCCGTGTGGGCCAGCACTCCTGTGTGGGCCAGCACTCCTGTGTGGGCCAGCACTCCTGTGTGGGCCAGCACTCCGTGTGGGCCAGCTCTCCACTTGGGCCAACTTGCCATGAGAGCCAGCTTGCCTTCAGCAGGGGGCTCCGGGAATTGAACCCTGGACCTCCTATATGGTAGATGGGAGCCCAATCACTTGAGCATATCCACTTCCCAAAAAGTGCCCCTTTTGAAGTTACTTTCTGCAAGAAAATTGTCATGACAAATATATAAATCTATGATGACTGTGATGTAACTTGTGCTCCCTAGAGTTGTGCAGTATGCAACCAGCCCGACCGTACATGACAGTTTTCTATATTCTTGGGCAAGTTACACAACCTCTTTGGACCTCCATTTATTCATCTGGAAAAAGAGGATGGTAATGCCTAGCTCATGGGGTTGTGGTGAGGATAGAGATATGTGAAGAAATCCCAAGGCCCTCACAGTATGGTTACTCTGGAAATGTGAATCTCCCTTCCCATTTTCGATGGACACTTTTCCTATGATATGGTGGTCTTCATGGCCCAAAGTACCTCCTTCTTCCAGAGAAGCAGCAGATGGTGGGTGGCCCAGTGTTTGCTTGGAGGGCTCAGAGCTAGGAGACATGTCAGCCTGCTCCAGCTTTTGCAGTTCTCTTGGGATTTCATTCCAAGCTGCCTTGGAATGCTGCCTTTGCTCACCCTGAGGGAGGGAATGGTGAGTCTCCAGGGGCAGGCCCTGATCACCTAGGGGCATGGCGTGATGTCACTGTTGCGAGGCAGTGGGGAGACCCAGGAGATCCCAGGCCTGAAAGGAAAAGCGGCACAGGCTGTGAGGAGTTCTTGCCTGGCAGAGAGGTGACCCTGGGGAGCCCTCTGCAGGGTGGGGAGGGGAGATATGGGCTACACATGCCTAATCCTGCTCTACCCAGCAGGCAGGGCAGAGCAAGGGCTGCCCACTGGCTCAGGCTGTGGGGAGCCAGGCTGGGAGGTTTGGTGGTCCCTGGTTGAAAAGCCATGGAGCTTTCTGGGTACAGAGGTGTTGGAAAGAGTACCAGCTTTGGTGTTAATTCATTCTGCATTTGAATTTCAGGATTGCTACTTACTAGCTGGGTGTCCTTAGACAAATTCCTTATTCTAAGCTTCCATTTCTTCTTTTATAATATGGAAATAATTATTCTCTCCTATAAAGAGTATGGGCCCTTTAGAATGATATTCAAGGACTGTCAGAACCCATCCCAACCTCCATTTTCAGTGTCATTCCTGGTACCTTGCACCACGGCCATCTGAGATGCTCTCCCATTTCCTGAACTCTCCATGCTTTCACTCATGTTATTCCTTCTGTGTGAGATGCAATGTCTGCCTCTTCTGGGCCTTGTGAAATCCTCCTTGTTCTTCAGAGTCTTGCTCTGTGAAGGTTCTCTTTCTTGTATTAGCTATCTATTGCTGAGTAACAAATTACCCCAGAGCTTAGCAGCTTAAAACAATAAACACTTATCATATCACACAGTTTCTGTAGCTGAGGAACCCAGGAGCGTCTTAGCTGGTTGGTTCTGGCTCAGGATCTGCCAAGTGGTTACAGTCAGACATCAACTGGGACTGCAGGCATCTGAATTCAGGCTTGCCAGGGCCTGGAGGACCCTCATGTCCTGGCGAGTAGATGCTTGCTGTTAGTGGGAGGCCTCAGTTCTTCACCAGGTGTGTCTCTCCTCAGGGCTACTTGAGTGTCTTCACAGCATGGTTGCCTGGTGCCCTCAGAGTACGTTCTTTTATGCCCAAGCCTTATAAGTCAGACACCCTCACTTTGGCAGTGAACTCTTGGTCACATGGGTGGGTCCTGCTCCAGCGTGGGAGGGGACATCACACAGGTGAGAATACCAGGAGGTGAGGCTCTTTGGGGGCCACCTTGGAGGCTGGTCACGTACTTCCCCAACAGAATTAAGTGTGTTGGCCTTCAGCAGCCTTCATTTATTTATGGTGTCTTTCTGTGCCCCTGCCACATGCCAGCCATTTTCTAGGTGCTAACTGTATAGGTGTGAACAAGACAGAAAAGGCCCCTGCCTCATGGAGCCCACAGTCTAGCTGGGGAGCCGTTCAAGAACGAATCCCCCAAATCATTATTCACTTACAGTTTTCATTAAGTGCAGTGAATGAAAGGAAGCAGGAACCATGAGTACATATAGTGAAGGGACCTCATGTAGTCTGGGGTTGGGGGGGTGTTGGCTCTTCCCCAGGGATGTTTCCTCCTTGGTGCTCCTACAAATGACTCTTACCCACACCCCCACCAAACATTGAGCTCCCTGAGAGCAGAGATCTCATCTTGCTGCAGTTCAGTGTCTCCAGCCCCTAGCCCAGCATTGGCCACACTAATGGGAGCTGAATGCTTGCATGAGCTGCTTCCAGCAGAGACCTTTCCTCAGAAAGTGTGTTGGGGTTGGGGAGGCGGGTGTGTGGAAAAGCAAATATGAAGGAGGTGGAATGCAGCTGAGGATGAACAGAGCAAAATCACCACCCTCCCGTGCCTGCACTACTTCTTAATGGCCTCTGCCCACGCGTGGCTGTGTTATGCAACAGCATTAAAAAGAGAGCCCCTGGTGCTGAAGTTCTAACCTAGGAGCTGTGGTCTAAGAGCCTTAAGTAGTATCCATTGCCATATGTTGGGTTTCCCTGGCTTTGGCACATGTGCAAGTGGTAATTAGATGCTTTGGCAGCCAGTGAGAATTTCTGAGGAAGGACTATGATAATTATTATCACAATAGCTCCTCAAGTTATGTGCTGGGTACTGCAATACATTATCTCTGCCACATCATGTTCTACCTCAGGGCCTTTGCACGTGCCTCTCCCTCTGCCTGCTGTGCTGTTTTCTGGGTATCCCTATCAGTCTATCCCTCACTTCATATGGGTCTCTGCTCATCAGAGGCCTCACCTTGACCATACCATCTTAAATTGCATCCCAAGCCCACTTCATCTTCTTACCTGGCTTTATTTCTTTTAGTTGTGCTAATCACACCTGCTGTTATACTATTTTAAATATGAACCCTGAAGATAAATAAAGGGGTCACAGTGTTTGTCAAGGGAAGTAAAACATTACAATTCTCTGTGGTAGCTGAGATAGAAAGTTTTACAACATGATAGGAAGTCCTGCTGATTTCCTCATCACTTTATAGTTCACGGGGTGTTTTGTTATGTATTACCTCATGGAGTCCTTTCTCAGAACAGCACCATGAGGTAGGCAGGACAGGTATTGGTAAAGCCATTTTCTAGAAGAAGCAGCTAAAGCCCTGAGAGGCCAAGTGAGGGAGTCAGGACTTTGCAGTTAGAGACTGGATCCATTGCCAGGCCCTGTGAGTCTAAATCCAGAGCTCTGTCTTTAACTATATTGTGTTACATCAGAATTAAATTATAATGGACATCAAAGCCTACAACCACATAATTAAAAGTAACTCTCATAACAGCTTTGCTAACACCCAATTGCCCAAAGTGAATAGAAAAAAATGGTTTCTATTGACAGTGCATGTCCTTGGCCTTTCAAATGAGGTTCATTTTTGCTGGACTTGGTGCAAAGGTGAGCTGAGGGAAGTAGTCCCCCTTGAAGACTCAAAGACCCTAAAGTTTAAAAAAGCTCATTGTGAGCTTACATTTAATTTCCTCAGAGAGAGAGTTCTAGTCTGATCTCCAATCTAAAATGTGTACCCCGACAACATTATTCTCTGAGACTGCCCTGGACTCTTCTGTCATAGCACTTACTGTAATCCTCAACTATTAGACCTTTTGCTCATTAGCAGGCAGAGCTAGTAGAAGAGAAAAATGAACACTCGTGTGTGGAGGGAGGGTGGGGCCATGCTGTGCCAGGCCGTGGGGAACCTACAGAAAATATTATACGACAGGGCAAGGTGGAGAATTGAAAACTCAGATGTCTGCAGGGACTAGGCAGGTAACATGAATGTGGCAGTAGGTGGGGGTTTGGGGGAAGGAGCTTTGTGCCAGGCATTGTTCTGAGTTTGGGGGATACAAAGGAGAATAATACTGCTGAAAGCTGCCTTCAGGGAGCTTATATACTCTTGGGTGGGGTGTTCGTGACAGAAATGTGTAAGCAAATAGCAGTAGTTTAGTTCTAGAGACTGCTAGGTGCTTGAAGCCGGGCATGGGCATGGAGGGAGGGCCGCTTTCTCTGGGTAAATGCCATTTGGGTTGAGACCTGAATGCTGAGAAGGAGGCAGCTGTGCAAAGGACGAGATCGGTAAGAGGCAGGGTAGTGTAGTGGTTCCGAGCAAAGCCCCTGAACTAGAACGCCTAGATCTGAAACCGGCTCTGCCATTTACCAGCTCTGTGACCCTGGGCAGGTGACCTAACCTCTCTGTGCCTCAGTTACCTATCTGTGACATGGGGACAGCAATGGGGCTACCCCCAGGTTTGTTATGAGGATTGCACGAGTCAGCATATATAAAGAGCTTGGACCTGAGTCTGGCAGGGGCGGGGTCGGCAAGTGTAGCCGCTACCACTAGAGTCATTATTGCCAGTAGCATATGCTTCCAAGCGGGATGAGCAAATGAAAGGCACTGACGTGGCAACAAACTTGATGAGTTTGAGAAATAAAAAGGTGTCAGAGCCTAGAGAGCTAGTGGAGAAGAGGCGATGAGGTCAGGTCAGGTCGGGATTGTAGGCAGTGATTTGAACACAGCAAGGAGCACTGGCGGGTCTTAAGCAGAGTGATGTGGTCTGATCGTCTGGCTGCAGTGTGGAGACGGGGCAAGAGTAGGGGCAGGGACACCCCAGCAGGATGTTGGGTCCTCTCAGCCAGAGGCCCTGGATGCTTATTAAGGCGCGGTTTTAGGAGAGGAGCTGTAAGAGTGGAGTGGTAGGAGTTAGGGTGTATGTAGAGGGAAAGGCTATAGAGTTTACTAATGGAAGGGCTGTGGGCATAAGGGAAAGCATGGAAATAAAGATAACTTTCATGATTTTTGTCCTGAGCAACTTGGGTGGTGCCATTTACTGAGATGGGAAAACCAGGGGAAGAGCAGATACCCGGGAGAAACGGACAGTTCTGCCTTGGCGTGTTGGGTTTGTGAGCCCTATGCACATCCACATGGAGGGCCCTGTGGCTGCGGGAGTGAAGCAGGACTGCTGTGAGCAGCTGGGATTCCTGGGGGCTGTGGCAGACGGATACCAAGGGCAGTCTGTTTCTTTCTAAGCACGGTGCTTGCCAAACCAAACATACCTGCCTCCAGTTGATGACCCTGAAATGATCTCCAAACTCCATCCTGCTTAGAAGATAGGATCCCAAGATGAGAGTGAGCCTTTAGCTGGGAGGTAGGAGGCTCTGATTTCAAGACCAGGTCTGGCTTCCGGCATTCGCTCATCAGCACTTTACTTATGCACCTAAAAAATGTGCCTGGCCGAGGGAACTAGTGTGAAAAGATGTGACATCTGCCGCGGGGAGCTCGGCCTAGTGGACAGCTTGGCTCCTTGCCCAAGGGCACCGTTTCCTGTGCCCTAGTTTTATTTCTTTGATGTATTTTGATCTGTTCAGCCTGCAGCCTAGTTGGTCATTGTGTGATGATTTATCCTGCTGGACATACCAGTGCTGGCAGCTTGCCTGAGCTGATGCTTGGGAGGTGTGTGCATGTGTGTGTGTACATGTGCATGCATGTGTGTGCATGCTAGCTCTCAGGAGCTCAAGCTCCCGATACTGGGAGGCACTTGAATAAAAACCGAGCAGCTCAAGTTAGTCTTGGCTGTAAAATTGATTTCTTGTCTCTGCTCTGAGGATCGCTGGGGTGGTTTTGGGCTTTGTGCCTGCTGGAGGCGTGCCAGGGTGGGTAGGGTTCTCCGAGCTCAGCGCTGTTCTATGTGATGACTGTTGAGGGGTGTGAGTTTCTCTCTGTCACTCTCTGCCTCGGATGCCCCCTCGCACATGCACATACTATCAGTATCTGTTAAGTAGGTTTCAAAGTCGTGCTGTTAACAGTCCTTTTTCTCACACAATGCTGAAGCAACCAAGGGAACTGGACATTAAATTCCATTTGAAATTCCTGTGCATTTTCAAAACCACCAGGGGCTTTCCAGTGAGCTCTCAAAAAATGTACTTGGCTTTTCCTTTACAAAGCGGGTTATGTCCTTCAGCACCTCACTACTCAAAGCATGGGCAAGGACCAGCAGCAGCAGCAGCTGGGAGCTTGTTAGAAATGCAGAATCTCAGGCCCCGCCCCAGACCTACTGAATCAGAGTCTGCATTTTAACAAGACCCTGGAAGGGGGGTGGGGGGAGGTTCCTGTGCACAGCTATGTCTGAGTTGCACTGCTTCAGGTGGCAGCCTACTGGAAAACGCAGTCCGTTTGGATGCCTCCCGGATGTACCAGGCAGAAGATGGTTCTTAGGCGTCCTCTGTTTTTAATGTGAATCAAACAAAAACAGAGACATGACTGAGGAAACTGGAGATTCGTTTTAACCCAAAGATCACTGTGGAGATGACTGTTGTTAAACTGTGGGTTGCTGAGACTTATTTCAAACAAAACATATTCTCTTTCTGCAGTGAAGTCAGTGAGATTACATTTGTGGGTAAAGGGCTTGGGCGTTTTTTTTTGTTTTTGTTTTTGTTTTTGTCATATGAGGAAAGAACTGGGTTTGTCAGCCTGGAGAATAGAAAGCTCAGGGGCCTGAGGCCATGGCGGTTGTCCTCACACATCAAAAGGGCCCTCAAGAGGAAAGGGAATCAGACCTATTCTGGGTGGGGCAGAATTAAGACCTTTGGAAAGATTTCAACTCAATATGAAGGAGAGCTTCCTAAGGTTCCGAGAACTGTTTAGAGGTGAAGGGGCCTACTTCCGGAGCGGGGTGAGCTCCCATCCCCAGAGGCAGTTCAGGAAGGAGCCGGATTTCCTACTTGTTGGGGATGTTGTGGGGGGAGCCAAACCTGAGATGCAGAGCTGGACCAGACGACTTGTAATGTGCTTTCCAGCCCTATGAACTGTAGGAGAAAGAGAAGGGCTACAGAAATGGGGTTTTATTCCCAGCTTTTCCACTTACTAGCCCTGATTTGAGCAAGTTACTTCCGAGCTTCAGTTTCCCCATCTGAAAATGGGAATAATAATATTGCTTACCTCATGAGATAGTGTGGAAATTAGAGAAAAATTATGGACATAAAGTTCCTAGTACAGCCTGGCAGGAAGTAGGGGTTTAATAAATATTAGTGTCCTCCTATACAATTAGGTAATGGTGTGTGCAGTTGGCTTGATGCTGTATTTTAATCTAATACACTTCTGATTCTTGTTAACTGCTGGTGGTTGGCCTTGAGTTTTGCTCAGCTAGGGTGTTTTAATGAGGTTAGAATTGTAGGGGGTGTGGCGTGTGCACTGCTTCAGTTCACGAGGCTGCACCCCGATGCGGGCCAGCAGGCCTGCAGATCCATGTCCATCGTGGTCGCCAGTGCGTCCGTCAGGAGTGCTGGGCAGAGCTGCATGGGTGCCTCACAGTCAGGAAGAACTTGCATCCATATCTGTGGGCTTTGTAGTGGACAACGTGCACTGATTGGTCTAACTGCACCTAGATTTAGAGCCTGTCCGATTCATATTCCCATCTGCAGGTGCAACACTGTGTAGATGGGAGTAGAAAGGAGTGGCTGTAGCAGAGACGCATTTTGATAATTCATCAGGATATGAGTGCTATCCTTTCACTACATTTCACTACCATGCTCCTCGCTTTCCTTGCATGTGAAAGGGAGATTTCCAGTGTCTTTGGTTGTCTCTGTCTGCCCCAGGCCCTAGAATGTACTACACCCTTTCCTGGAACGGACTCCATCATCCTTTCCACCTCACTAAATCACACTGGCCCCTGTCTTCCTTCCAGTACTTCTCACCTAGTCTGCAAGGACCTCTCCTTTCTATGAACAAGGACCCTTTTTTTAGCATTCAACAGAATTGGTTTCCCCAACCAGGGTTCAGGACCTGGTAGCTTGACCAAGTGGTTTCAACACCTTGAGAAATTCATATTGTGATGACTTGAATTATCCATGTCAGGAAGCTCCATGCCAGGCATCCTGGGTCCCAGATGGACTCCTGGCCACCCAAAGACCATGTTGTATCCATCCTAGGATCCAGCCCAGCTGGGGTAGAGGTGTCACTGGGTGCTCAGCAGAGGTTCATTGATGATTTGCTCTGAGTAACGGAAAGGGATAGATGGTCATCATGAACAACTTGGGGTTTTGGAAAGAGGGGTCAGGGAAAGAGAGCAAATAATTGATGAAAATAAATTTTATTTTTATTAATATTCCAGTTTGTTCCATAAAGAGTTTGGTCCATAGAACAAAATATAAATAGAATATAACTGGCAGACCGAAGTAGGATATAGATAAACATAAAATCAGGATCAGGGAAGAAATAAATTACAAAAGCCTTTCTCTATGACCCACATTTCTCCAAAAAGAAAAAAAAAAGTAAAGAAAATAGGTTTTTCAAGCTTTCTTCTGGGTTGGCAAGGGCTTGTTTGATTTTCCCTCTGTCTGTCCATCTCGCCCTGGGCTGAGCTGAGCTGGGAGCCATTCGGCTCTCTGGCAGGCAAGACTTGCCCTCTGTAAGGATTTGCCCATTACCCTAGGAAAGAAGGGCCTGGAAGGTGCGCCATCCCTGCCACTCAAATCATCAGCCCCGGTGAGTCATCACTACAAATTGGTTTTATTTTCTTTTGTGTAAGAGCCTGATTCAGAGTAGATCTGACAGCCAAATTGGCCCGGAAGGTATAATAAGGCAATGCCAAGAACTGCTGAATAAATAAGGGGAAAAAGGAAGAGGCTGGGGGGTGGTGATGCCTTTTATGTGGCTAGGGCACAGATTCCAAAGGGATGGCAGAGGCTTGCTCACATGAGAAGCAGGATTGCAGAATGCATTCTTCTGTGTCCCTGTGCAGGGAGGCAAGGGGTTCTCCCAGCAGGCCTGGGTTCTGCAGCCATAAAACTCATCAAATAGTACTAATACGCAGATGTGCTAAGATGTGATGGATGGCACAGGGTGCTGGCTCTGGAATATGGTGGTGCTGGATTCAATGTCCAGATCTGCCACCTACTAGTTGTTTTATCTCAAGCCATTTATATAAGTTCTCAAAGCCTCAGTTTCCACATCTGGGAAAGAGGGAAATAATAACAACCTCAGATAGCTGCTGTGGAGATAAAATTACATAACAAATCATCAATGCTTATCATAGTCCTTAGTGATAATTACATAGCATCTCTCATTTTCAGCAACTCCAATAATATATTAACTCAATTATCTTTGTGAATTATCCATTTTATGGCCACAGTCTTTTTTTTTTTAATTTAAAGATTTATTCCACCCCCCTCGTTGTTTGCGCTCGCTTTCTGCTCTCTGTGTCTGTTCGTCTTCTTTTTTTGTCTTCTTTTAGGAGGCACTGGGAACCGAACCTGGGTTCCCATGTGGGAGGGAGATGCTCAACTGCTTGAGACACTTCTGCTCCCTGGCCACAGTCTTTTATGTTCCATCTGACCTGGAAGGGGTTTTACCTATCCTACCTTCCTCCACAGCATCCTCCCCCTGCCCCCACCCATGACAGGCTTTGACATTGTGTCAAAGACACATCTTGCTAAGCTCAAACTTGACATCAGAAGCTTTCTTAACATAGTACTCGATTTGGCCATCCCCAATCAGAGTTACAGATTTTTATGCTCAAACAGATAAGTGTTGGGTTGACAAACACCAACATTTATCAAACTAAATGGGGACCAAGGAAGCCAAATGCTTCTATTTTTCCCTTGGCAAATCACTACCTAGTGATCACATAGGTGGGGTATATTCCCTTCTCTGAGAGAGTTGGACTCGGGGCCAGAGGCCATGGATTCCATTTCCAGCTCTGCTGCGTTGTCTTGGTGTAATCTCAGGCAAGTCAGTTCATCTCTTGGAATGTCAGTTCCCTTACCTGTTAAAGAGAACAGGCCTTGCCTCCTGGGGACTGTTTTTGTGAGGTGTACAGTTCCCTGTTAAAATGAATTTGATTCTTGTTCCTAATTCCTTGTTACTAATTTCTATCTAAGGCAGGTTTAATAGGGTTAGGGACACACTTGTATGAAAATGGCAGGGAAGCTTCCCCTTTGTAACTAGCTTCTCCCTTTTCTGGATCTTGCTGCTGTGAGTCCTGATGCCCTGCCCACCTCACAAAAGGGCTTCTCTCTACCAACAATCTCCTGGGCTTGTCTGGGGTCCCTGAGCCAAGGCAGGTGACCTCTTCCATTCTCTGCAGGCTGGTAGGTGACTCTCACTAGGTCTAGAGGCATGGGGAAGAGGGTGGGGCCACAGCCAGGCTTTTCTGTGGGTGCAGTTTTCTCTGGAGCATGGTTCCTCTCTGGAGTTCTTCTGTGTCTGCTTGTCTTCTCTTTAGGCAACACTGGGAACTGATCCTGGGACCTTCCGGAGTGGGAGAGAGACGCTCAATCTCCTGCGCCACCTCAGCTCCCTGGTCTGCTGTGTCTCTTATTGTCTCTCTTCTGTGTCTCTTTTTGTTGTGTCATCTTGCTGTGCCAGCTGTCTGTGTGGACCAGCACTCCGCGTGGGCCAGCTCTTTGCTCAGGCCAGCTTGCCGCATGGACCAGCTTGCCTTTCACCAGGAGGCCCCGGGAATTGAACTCTGGACCTCCAATATGGTAGAAGGGAGCCCAATCACTTGAGCCACATCCATTTCCCATTGTGCCTTCCCTTCTTGAAGGCAAAGAGGCTAAGTGGAAAGGGCATGGACTTTGGAGCCAGATAGACATGGGTTTGAATTAGGGTTCACTCTCTGTGTGGCTGTGGAAAAAATCACCCAACCATTTTGAGCTTCTTGCTAAATGGGAGCGATAGTCTTATTCAGTGTGAAGGCAGGGACAATGACTAGTTGCCCACAGGTTTATCTGGTGTCAGCAATTTAGTCAGTGTTTGATAAATATTTTTGAAGGACTGAATGGCAGCTTAAAGTGTATATGGATGCTTGTCTTAGTTTGCTGCTATAACAAGTACCACAGAACTGGTTGGATTAAACAACGAGAATTTATTGCCTCACAGTTTTGGAGGCTTGAAGTCCAAAATCAAGGTATCATCAAGCCATGCTTTCCCTGAAGCCTAAGCCTTCTGGTGGTGGCTCAGTCTCTGCCTCTGCCATATGGTGAACTGTCACCTTCTGGTCTGCTCCTCTGGCTTCTACCACTGTGTCCAAATTTCCTTCACGTATAAGGACTTTAGTCATTACTGGTTTAAGGCCCACCGTGCTTTGGTTTGGCCTCATCTTAATAGGATCTTTGAAGATCCCATTTACAAATGAGTCCACGACCACGGGACTGGGACAGACGCTTAGGACTTAAACATGTCTTTGTGGGGGCCATGACTCAATCTACCACAGTGCTCAATGGATGTTAACATCCTTGCACTTCCCCTTCCCAGTTTCAGTCCCAATCACACTCCAGATAGTAGATTGGTAGGAGGTTGGTCATTGATGCTTTTAATAAATATCGTGTGTACCCCAGGCATTTAGGCACTGGGGATAAGCAGCCTTTATTCACTGACAAAGAATCCATGCTTGTGAGGGCATTACACTGTAGTAGCAGGAGGAGAAAAGCAATCAGCCCAATAAATAAAGTCTAGAGCATATGAGAAGGTGGCACGTGCTGTGGGCAGAAACAGAGTGGGGAAGGGGATGGGAGCTTAGAGGGGAGGCTCTGGGGGCTGCCATCCTGAGGAGGTCATGGGCAGCTTTACTTAGAAGGTGGCAGCTAAGCAAAGATGATAATGATGGTCTCAGAGCAAGTGTCTCTCTCCCCAGCATCCCATCCTGTTTTCCTTGCTGTTGGTTAGGTTTTTACAAGTTGAAGGCAAGGTGAGGAGAGGCCAAACATCTGTGAGTAACTGCACTTTGTCTTCATCAGTGACTAGGGAAGGTACCTGGAACCTCACTCCAGTGCTCTGGGAGCCCACGGTGCCAGGTGGTCCAGCCACGAGGCTTTCCAAAGCGCCTCACTTGAAGAGGATCTCTGGGCTGGATACAGAGCTTGTGGCAAAGCAGCAGCCAGTCAGTGCGCCAGGCAGATTTCCGTGCAGGAAGCCAGGCTCTGACCTGGGCTTGCTTCCTCTCTGCGTGTTTGCCCTGGCACGCAGCACCCTCAGCTGCATTTACGCTCACCCAGGTGTCAGGGCTTTCAAAACAAGGGTGGCGGTGTTTGTGGTGCTGCTTTTGGTTACAAAGCAGTACACACCTGCCTAGGCCACCACCACAACTGTTTGGACGGCCTCCCCTGCGCTGTTCCGATGGGCTGCATTGTTTGTGGCTTAACTTGGACATCCGGGCCACCGTCATTGCCCGTGTTCGGGATGCTCATCGCTCTGAATTAACTTCCCATCTCACCGCCCTCCCTCCCAGATGGTCTTTCTGGCAAGTCCTTTAAGATTTGTTTCTGGCAAGTTTTCGAGAGGGTGAAGCCTATAGCAAACACTGCAAGGTAACACTTCATTTAGCATGCTGCTTCAGAGGTGATTGTTTAAATCCGAGAATCCCACTTGCAGGGATTCTGATTCAGTGCATTGGGGGTAGGACCAAGCACTCTACATCATCTTCATTAGTATTGTTATTTTAAAGTCCATTGCCTAACTGATCACACTTCAGTAAACCCTGATTGAGAGGCACAGCTTACCTCCTAACTTGCTTGTATAAGCCTGGGTGGAAGCTATTGTTTCCCAGAGTCTGGTCCAGCGTCCAGCACTCAGGCAGAGCTCAATACACACATGTTGAATGTTAGAGGCAATGTGAGGTGAATCCTTTTATAGAGACCCCTTCAAAACGTGAGGCGTTGCCTGCTAAATTGATCCCTATGGTTATGTTTGCATCTCAACTGCTGAATTTTTCTTAAAGCAGAGGCACACCTCCGTTCAGGATTTTAGTGACAAAACAATAGCATACCGAAATGAGAACTGAATAGGGGTAATTATTTTTGAAGGAATCCGAGGCACACCCTCCTCTCCGAATGTTGCTTTGATACAGATGTCTGAAGTTACACCATTTATTCGTGGTTCTCAACCTTGGCTGCACATTGGAATCACTTTGGAGAAGGAGCTTAAAAAATGCCTGGGTTTTACCCCCCAGTGGTGCTGTTTAATTGGTCTGGGCATCAGGATTTTTAAAGTTCTCCAGGAGATTCTCATGTGTACCCAGGGCTGCAAACCACTGACCTCGAAGGTGTGGAAAGCCCTGGAGAGGGCAGTAGAGATCCTTTTCTTGGGTCTACCGGTAGTCCTCTTTGACTAGAGATGGCAAGTTCCTCTGGGCTGAGTGAGCCAAGACTGCTCTTAAATCTAAATCCAAAACACACACTCACACGCACGTACATTTATTTTAGAAAAAGGTGAATAGCCACTTGTTTTTTATTCCTCTAGTAAAGACATTTTCCCCAACTATAAACGTGGTACATGCTTATCACAAACTATTGAGTTTAAGCAAAAAAGTATAAACAAAGTTAAAAATCTCCCTAAATGCCACCACACTAAGTAAATAACTCAATATTTTTGGAATGCACCCATCTACTCATCTCTCTGTGCTTACGTACACTTGTAGCTTACACATTCAGTCCTACCTTGGTGGAATCTGTTATACATAGTGATCTGTAACTTGTACGTTTCATACAGCAGTATGCTGTGGATAACATTCCATCCATCCACAACCATTTTTATGAGATCCTGCCAAATCACAAATTCAAGCTCTAATGCTGCCTGATAAATGGGACATCTACTCTATTTTTAAACTTGCACATTTTTTTTTTCTATGGAAGGCAAACAGCAGTGTATGAAGGCTCCTTTGCTGGTCAAGAAGCCTGTCTGTGCCCATGCAGGTCAGCAGCTTGCTGGTGGAACGCTGACAGTGTGTGTGTGTGTGTGTGTGTGTGTGTGTGTGTGTGTGTGTGAGGGTGGGTGGGTTAGGGACAGAGTGAGTCTGGCTGCAACCATGTTTAGAGGTGCTGCTGTGTGTTGAGTGTTAGTTTCATCCTTTAAGCCCTTTAAAAGGTCCTGTTTTCACTTGCCTTCTGGACCAGATGGAGAGCTTAGCAAGCCTCGTACACAGTCAGCAAGGAGCTGCGCATGCAGGAGGCAGCACTGCCCAAAGGGCCATCTCAGTGTCATCCATTGCTTTTCGGTGGGATTGGGGGGCATGGTGTTTCTGTTTCCCCAGTTCTTGAGAGAAGCTGGTGCTCTGTATTTATATTTGAAATCTCCTGCTTTTTAAAGACAGACAACTAATTGCTAAAAATTTAAGAAAACTGTAGGGCCAAACAAAACACATCTGGGACTTCTTATGGTCCTCTGGAAGCCGGGCTGAGATCTCTGGTCTACTAAGCTGTATGTGGCAACTGGTATCTCTTTAGGCTACTTTGGTTCAATTCTAAAGCTATTGACTGAATGCATTATTCTGTGTGACAGTCACTGTTCAGAGAACTGGAGATACAAAGATGAAAAGTTATGACCCCTGCCCTGGGGTAGCTTATGGTTCAGAGCAGCTGTTCTCCAAGTGTGGTCTCTGAACCAACATTCCCAGCATCAGCTGGGCCCCACCCCAGACCTGCTGAATCAGAAACTGTATGTTCTCAAACCCTGCTATCTGCATTTTAATAAACTTTCCTGGGGATTCTGGTGCCTGCTGAAGTTTGAAAATTGCTGGTCTGGTAGGGGAGTCAGAAGTCTGGGCCAGAGTTCTATTGGATGGAGAAGGTGTGGCGGGTCAGGGAAGCTCTCCTGAAATGAATGGCTTCACCCGAATCTTACCGGATAAGTAGGAATTGGCCAGATGAACCAGTGGGGAGGGGTGTCTGGGGGACAGGGACAGAAGGGGCAATAGTGAGGAAGGGAGAGCATGTATAGGGCACTTTTGGGAATGTCAATTCAGTGCCTGTGGCTGGGCATTAAAGATGCTCTGGGAAATATAGTGGGAGGTAAGCTGAGAAGAATAGATTGAGGCCAGGTTTTCAATACCAGGCCAAGTACGCTGGGTTGTATCTTGCAGGCATTGGGATATTACTGGGGACCTTTAGGCAGGCGAGTGCCTCATGAGGTCTGCGTCTAGGAGAATGGTGCTGGGAGCGGGGCTCCAACTCCTTCTGCTAGAGAAAACTCTCCTGGTACCCCACTAGCCTAGATCTAGATTTCTACATCTCTTGAGGTGACTCAGATCTGGGTCAGCAATTCCTGTCCTTGGATGGGGTGTCAGGAGAGGAGGAAGAAGCAGCCTGTGAAGGGAGGGTCTCAGGCTGAGTGAGGAAGCGGCTGTCGCTGGGTGTCAGTGGTGTTGCTGTCTCTCCTCTCCTTCCCCCTGGGAAAATGTACACCCACCAAACTGAGAATTTAGGGGGGTTGCTGGTGTTCTCAGCAATTGCTTTGTATTCCTGCTTTAAAAGCAGCCCGTCACTTCCAGCAGCAATATTTTGGAAAAAACCTTGTCTATTTCTTTTTTTAATCATGCATAAAATACAGGGTTCCCATATACCACCCCATTATCAACACCTTGCTTTAGCATGATACGTTTGTTACAATTGATGAAAGCACACCAATTGCTTGCTATAGTTTATGGTTTAATTGAGGGTACACTGTGTTCCATGGATTTAAATCCAGTTCCATGGATTTAAAAAATATATATATTTTATTATATATATATATATATATATATATATATAGTGCAATGCTGTTAATTATATTCACAATATTGTGTTGCCACCACCACCATCCATTACCAAAACCTTTCCATCGTTCCAAATAGAAACTCTGTTTAAGCCGTAACTCCCCATTCCCTACCCCTACCCTGTCCCCTGGTAATCTGTACTCTAGATTCTGCCTCTGTGAGTTTGCTTATTTTAATTATTTTATATCCATGAGATCAAACAATAGTTGTCCTTTTATGCCTGGCTCACTGCACTCAACATGATGTCTTCAAGGTTCATCCATGTTGTTTCATGTTTCAGAACTTCACTCCTTTTTAGGGCTGAATAATATTCCATTGTGTGTATATACCACGTTTTGTCTATCCATTCATCAGTTGATGGACACTTGGGTTACTTCCATCTTTTGGCAATTGTGAATAATGCTGCTATGAAAATTGGGGTGCAAATATCTGTTCAAGTCCCTGCTTTCAATTCTTTTGGAAAAAGATTGCCCGTTCGTATGGGTATTCTATCCTTAACTTTTTGAGAAACTTCATGTCTATACTGAACCAGAAATCCGTTTTTCTTTTTTGGTTCTAAAGCAACTTTGGGGAAACTCCTGAGAGTTTTCCAGGTGCTCATAAAAATTCATTTGTCTCTTATACTTACCTAGGATAGGTTGCAGTCTGGCAGTTTGATGTAATTATGAATTCCAAAAATAGATATTGGATCATGCTTGTAAAATGGTCTGCTAATCTGGGCATGATTAAATTATGATTAGGGCATTAACTGGGCCACGTCAGTAGGGCATTGAGCCCCACCCTTTGGTGGGTGGGGTAATCAAGTATAAAAGGCGAGGCAAAAGACAGAGAAGTTTTGATGTTGGAGTCTTGACCTGGAGCCCCAGGAAGTAAGAGAGCTTGGTCGTGAGGAAGGAGAGAAGGCCCCGGGAAGAGAGGAACCCAAGAAGTCTGAACCCTGGCAAATGTCAGCAGCTGTCTTGCTCCAACACGTGGCAGTGGACTTTGGTGAGGGAAGAAACTTATGCTTTATGGCCTGGTAACTGTGGACTTCTACCCCATAAATAAATACCTTTTGTAAAGACCAACTGATTTTCTGGTATTTTGCATCAGGACCCTTTTGGCTGACTAATACAGATAGTATGCACATGAGGATATTAAGTTATGGTTAAAGGCTTTTACTGAGATAGTAGGCTGAAGTATTTTAGATGTAGCTCTACCTGAAGGCAGGTATAAAAATGTGAATTATTTATGTTCATGAGGTGTTTCTACAAATATGATAGAATGATTTTGAAAGACAGAAAGAAAATACCCACAGCTCTTAGAATTCATGGATCCTTTTTTGAGTTTGAAATAATAATTCGTTTCAAAGTTTATTTGGTACAGAGTTTCTTTGATTCACACACCCCCACACACCTTTTTTTTTTTTTTTTTTTTTTTTTTTTTTTTTGGAATGTGGTGGTATAAGATAGTGATAGCAAGATGCGATATTACCTCCCCCTGCTGGTTGCTTTTGTCTGAAGTTTTGTTTGTACTCTACAAAGAGGATGTAGAGAGTAAGGCAATGCAAATGACAAGAATACAAAAATAGACTGAAATCGAATCCATTAGTGGTTTGGGTTTTTTTGGTAATTTTCCAAATGTGGTGAATTTTTAAATGTTTATTTTTGTGAGAGGTGGAAGGATTTTTTTTTTTTTTGACGCCTTTCATTCTTTGCAAAATGATATAATAAGTTTATGAAATAGCTATTTCCATTGTCTTGCTACTGCCACTTATACATTAATGATTAAGTTGGCAATCTCTTTACTTTTCCTATGCTTTAATTTCCCCCCACCCCAAAGTAATATAAACAGGTTTTGTCAGTTGATTGATTTGGATTTTCATTTAAGTAGATCACAAACTTCTATGCTTGTTTACTATGTACACACACAAAAACAACAATGTTTAACAGGCATAATTTTTATAGGCATTAAAGGTGATATTTAAAGTGAGTGAAATTTGTGTCTCTACTTAATAATTGATCTTTCTATCTCATAAATTTGAGGGGATATTAATTATGGCTCTTTCCACATGATAATAAATTATATAGAGGCTTTTCAGAAGAGAATACACTGAGAAGTTTTAGGGGTAAGATTTTCAAGGGCAGTTTGTTGAACAGTTTTCTTGATCCTCCTCTTTTTGAGCTCCCCTGTTTAACGTCCAATTTAAATGTCCTCCCTAACAAAAAACCGACGTCATTATCTTCTGAAATCCCTGCCTTGGCTTTGCCCCTATGGATCAGAGAATATGGGGATGCCTGTCAGGTGGTTGGGTGGAAACTTGGAGCAGAAAGACATACACTAGCTTGGAAATCCTGCACGTTTGCCTCTTAGTTGTCAACGTCTCTAGGCTTATTAATCTAGATTTTCTTAAGGTCTTCTCCACTTTATCCAAATGTTCTAATCAAAATGATTAAAGCATTTGACCTCATTTAAGAGTTGAGAGCAGTATTGGAAATATAGATATAAAAGAGTAAAGTTGCTTTTACCCTTTTACAAAGACTTTTGAGTATAATTACTGCCAAATCATCCCAAGGATTAGCTATGGGTCGGGTGTATTCTGCGGACACCTGTGCCTTGTTCTTAATTGCGTCCTCTGTTTCTTTTCATTTTCCAGTTGCAAATGAGGCCGGAGACAAAAATGCCAGACCACTTGCCCGCTTCTCCCGTAAGTAACTCTTGTTTCACTCCTGTTCTTCAGAGCACGTTCCCTGGAGCCTCTTCACCTGCCAGGTGGTCCCTGTCAGTAAAACAGGGCAAGGAGCTCTGACACTACCTGAAGTCAGATCTCACACCACAGGTTAAGGGCCGTCCTCTACACGTTTGCCCTCACTTTAGACACCAGCCACAAGTTTGGGGGTTCCCCTTGCCCCCTCAGGTTTGAGAATTCAGTGGAACAATTCACAGAACTCAGAAAAGCACTATACTTATGATTATAGTTTTATTATAGCAAAAGGGTACAAATAAGAACCAGCAAAAAAA